>JAWRVZ010000024.1:4762500-4980000 GCA_037043235.1 Rhodeus uyekii | reverse complement strand
CAGCGAGACCTGGTGGGTTTCCAGTGTGGTTTGGGTATTTTCAGTGTTGGGGTAATTTTTAAGAGTAGGTAAGAGTGTTGAACTTGTTAGCACAGCTGAAAGGTTTACTCTCTACTTTACAGACGTAAAGTCTGGATTTCCTTCACACTTTTTGTATGAATATGACTATGAATATGTATGAATACTTTTTCTATCTATATGTTGTAGAGATAGTGAATATAAGGGTGCGGGCTATATCACACATTTTTTGCACGTGATAATATTTCAATATATTTGTTACGTCCATAAGGACGTGAGGGTTTTTTCGAGGTATTTTCTTTCTTGCGAGGGTTGTTGTCTCTGGCGCTTGTACTATCACTCTGACAGCTGGCGCTGATAGGCTGTCTGACCTGTTAATCAAGCAAGAAGACGTGATTGGCTGTGCTGCATGAGGGCGGGCTCTTCTCATTTCATCTGATGATCAACATCTGTAGAATCGCTTCTTAAGGGGCACAAGTGCTGGAAACAAAAGACTATAACCCGCATTTAGGCAATAAATTAAACCATTTACTATAAAACGACCAGTTTATACATCGCCATTCTTGATGTATGTACATCAGGTTAAACGTTTCATCGTAAGTCAAAGCGATAAATGTAAAGGTGATTTAACCGTAATGAACAGAACAGTGGTCTCGGCTGGTTAGAAACTAGCGATGAACGAGTCGCGAAAAGAGTCGGTTCTTTTCGATGAACTGGTCGAACGGGTTAGCAAATGAAATGAATTGTTTTGTGATTCAGATTGAATCATTCCCAAAACTCACTTATACACAGAATCGTTTTGTGATTCAGTTTAAATCATTCCCAAAGCTCACTTATACACTGAATCGTTTTCCTGAACAGTTATGATAACTGACGTCATGCGAGCAACATGTGAACTTACACAAAAAAGTTAATCAATCTATGGGTGCGGGTTATATAAAGGTGCGTGTTATATAAGGGTGCGGGTTATGCCACCGACTTTTTACACAAACCCCCAAAACCCGCGGGCTATATGAGGGTGTGGATTACCGGGAAAATACGGTAGTGATTGGCTCTTTCATTTAGAAAGCAGAAAGATATTTCACGTTCTCCCATGTGAACGCATGATGTCATAATTCGAAAGTCACCTCTGGTTCCTTGTTTTATTAAATTCCTTAAATTAATTTTAGATTAGATTATCTTAAAATAAATGTATCAGACAGTAAAGACATTTAGTGCTACAAATGATTTATATATCAAATAAAGGCTGTTTTATATCAAACTTTCTATTCATCAGCTAGAGTAGCGTACACACTTTAAGGTACAAATCATCGCATTTAAAGTTTTAATTAAGGATTAAAAATGAGAAATGTTATGATAAAAAAATGCTAAATCTGCACTAGTAAATGATTAAACAAGCAAATGTATGACACCTAAGCTTGTGAACACCATTGTACGATAAATGTCAGAAAGATTCACTGCGAGACGTGTTCCCTTTCTGGGAACTCGAGCTGTGTCGAAGCACTAGGGGAAATAGCCTTGCGTGAGTCACGTGAAGATCTGTGCAACCAATGAGAAACGAACGCGCGTGAATGCGTCACTGCCGGCGGTAGCCGGTGACGTCATGAGGAAGAGCATAAAGGCGCGTCTGAAACCGGGGCGCGTCAGCTCTGAATGCCTTCAGCGTGCTGTGTCTGTGTGAGAGTGGTTTTTGAGACTGTGATAGCTTAAAAAATCAGAGAATGAGTGTGAAAAGTGTGGCGAGAGATGAACAGAGTTTCAGACCGTGTGTTTATCCCTGCCCACGTTTTATAACGGACAGGGATACACACGTTATGTGTGTTATCTGTTTAGGAGTGGAACATGCACGGTCGGCACTTGAGAATGCCGGCTGTAAAGACTGTGAGCAGTTTTCCCTGCATGTTCTCCGCTCCCGCCTGGCGGTCTGTAACGAGGCCGCCCAGGCTAGTGTTCCCCGGGGTTCGGGACCTGCAGCAGCCGAGGCTTTGCGGCGCTCCCAGTCCTGGGGTTCACAAATGGATCTCGCTGAGGCTGCTGGGGTGGGTCCGTCCTTACCTCAGCCTTCACGAGATCAAGCGGGTTCCAGTCACGGGCACTCTTCGGGAGATGCTCGTGCTGTGACTCCAACACTAGCTTTGTCAAGTTCCGATAGTGAGATGGATTTAGCTAGTGTTGACCCGGCTGAGGAGGTTTCGCCACTCTCCTCGCCGGCATTTGAAGAGCTAGTTGAGGTTGTGGCGCGAGCTGTCTCTCGTCTGGATATTGAATGGCCGGCGGAGACCAGGAGCGCTCGTCCTAAAAGAAGTATGTTAGACGAGCGTTATCTGCCGGCTCGCGTCACTCCCCCGCGCCGAGCTATGCCTTTTCTACCCGATTTGCATGCCGAGATTTCCAGATCGTGGGAAAAGCCAGCCTCTGAGAGAGTTCATACACGGAACAGTTCGATGTATACGAATCTCGTAGGGGCTCAAAGTCATTGCTATGGGGGGATGAAGAAAGTGGACGAAGCTCTTGCGAGTTACCTTGTGCCCCATCCTGCATCCTCCGCGTCACATCGTCTTTGGTGGGGAAAGCTTACTCAGCCTCTAGTCAGGCCGCAGCGTGCCTGGACACCACAGCACTGCTGCAGGCTTATCAGGCTGAGTTGCTTGGGGACCTCAACGAGGGCGGCGGTATCGGTCCGGAGGCAGTGGCAGAGCTGCGCCGGACCGTGGATCTGTCTCTCTGGGCCACTAGGGAGACGGCCTACTCTGTCGGTCGCTCCATGGCAGCTCTGGTGGCTACGGAGAGACATCTATGGCTCAATTTGTCATCCATTAAAGATAGAGACAAATTTGTTTTGCTGGACGCCACTCTGTCCCCTTCGGGCTTGTTCGGCGACGCCGTAAAAAGCGTCGTCGACAAGTTTCAGGAGGCTGCACGACAGCAGGTGGCGTTCAGTAAAGTTATTCCCCGCCGCCCTCCACGGGAGACCGCCAGTCAAGCGCAGTCTCAGAGCTCTTCACACAGGGCCGCTCAAAAACGAAGTGTCGCCACCCGTCTCCCTCCGATAGAGAACCCCGGGGGGTCGGGCCGACAGGCTCAAGCGTCTGGCAAAAGGGGCGATTTGAGGGTTGTCCTGAGCGCTAAGAAGGCTAAGAGTAACTAAGTAACTAACCCTGATGCCAAGCCGCAACAAGGTGGTGTATCCTTGGAGCAGCTCATCAGTCAGCCCGCCATGGGAAAACCACCCCCTCCAAGGAGGGTCCTAGAGCAGTCCACCCGGGAATCCGGAAATCCCGGCCCAGTGGTGGACATGTTATTAGCACCAGAGGCCAGCCCCGGGAGGCTGGTTCCCCTAGTAGAATTCCGGGATGCGTGGTCACGGCTACCCGGTATCTCTCAGTGGGTCCTGCGCACGGTCACCTTAGGGTACGCCATTCAGTTCGGGGTTTCACCACCCCGGTTCTCGGGGGTCCTACAGTCAGTTGTAGGCCCTCAGCAGGCTCTGGTCATGGAACAAGAAGTAGACACTTTGCTGGCGAAAGGGGCCATCGAGCATGTACCCCTCGCAGAGAGCAAGTCCGGGTTCTACAGCCGGTACTTCATAGTTCCAAAGAAGGATGGAGGGTTGCGGCCCATTCTGGATTTACGTCTCTTGAATCGTGCGGTCAAGCGTCTAAAGTTCAAAATGCTAACGCTCAAACAGATCGTAGTGCAGGTCAGATCCGAGGATTGGTTTGTCACAGTCGACCTCAAGGACGCATATTTCCATGTCTCCATCCTTCCGCAACACAGGAAGTTCCTGAGGTTCGCCTTTGGGGGAAAGGCGTACCAGTATCGGGTGCTTCCTTTCGGCCTAGCGCTCTCACCCCGCACGTTCACGAAAGTCGTGGATGCTGCTCTAGCTCCACTGCGCTTACGGGGCATCCGTGTCTTAAATTATATAGACGACTGGCTTATTCTGGCCCAGTCGCCGCAGTTGGTGGAGAAACATCGAGATGTAGTGCTCGCACACATAAAGGAGCTGGGGTTGAGGCTGAACGCCAAGAAGAGTGTCCTTTCTCCTGCTCAGAGAACCACCTTCTTGGGAGTCGTCTGGGACTCAGTGGCGATGTCGGCTCGGCTTTCCCCCGGGCGCATCCAAGCTATCTGTTCATCCGTCAAGAGCATCAAGTTAGGCCAGCCACTCGGTCAAACACTTTCAGAGGGTGTTAGGGCTCATGGCAGCGGCATCCAGCGGCATCCCACTGGGCCTGCTGCACATGAGGCCCCTGCAGTGGTGGCTAAAGACCAAGGGGGTTTCCCCGAAAGGGAACCCGCTTCGCACTATCAAGGTCACGGGGCGATGCCTACGCACCCTGAGTATGTGGAAGAATTCTTGGTTTCTGTCTCAAGGCCCAATGCTAGGAGCTCTGGCTCGGAGAGTCTCTCTCTCGACAGATGCGTCCCTCTCGGGCTGGGGGGCGGTCATGAGAGACCGCTCCTCACAAGGTCTATGGAACAGTCGGCACCAGACCTGGCACATAAACATGTTAGAGTTACTGGCGATCCGCAAAGCACTATGTGCGTTCCAACCGGACCTTCGCGACCACCATGTCACTGTTTTCACCGACAGTATGACTGCGGTTGCATATATCAATCATCAGGGGGGTCTGCGTTCGCGACCACTTTACAAGATGGCGCAACAGATCCTCCTCTGGGCCCAGGGAAAGCTGCTCTCTATCAGGGCGGCCTACATCCCGGGGGTCCAGAATGTGGGAGCAGACGCCCTGTCGAGACAGGGGGCGAGACCAGGGGAATGGCGACTCCACCCTGGAGCAAATTTGGGAAAGGTACGGAAAGGCACAGGTTGACCTGTTTGCCTCGGTAGAAAACTCCCAGTGCCCTCTGTGGTTTTCACTCACACATCCAGCGCCTCTGGGGCGGGATGCCGTGACACAGGCGTGGCCGAGGTTACGCCTGTACGCCTTTCCCCCGATCGCTCTGCTCCCGGGAGTTCTGGCCAAGATTAGCCGGGACAAGGTCCGTCTCACGCTAGTGGCCCCCCACTGGCCGTCCAGAATATGGTTCGCGGACCTTGTGTCCCTCCTCGACGGGGTCCCCTGGGAGATCCCGATCAGGAGGGACCTTCTGTCCCAGGCGGAAGGTTGCATTCTTCACCCGCAACCAGAGCTGTTGAAACTGTGGGTCTGGCCCCTGAGGGGGCCCAGCTCATAGAGGCCGGTCTCTCAGCCGAGGTTGTTGAGACCATCCTTCAGTCCAGAGCTCCCTCCACGAGGAAACTCTATGCCCTGAATTGGAAGCTCTTCACTTCTTGGTGTAGTGAAAGGCAGGTGAACCCAGTAACCTGTCAAGTTGGCAAAGTACTGGAGTTCCTGCAAGAAAGATTTGTGGCAGGGCTGTCCCCCTCCACCTTGAAGGTCTACGTGGGTGCTATAGCGGCTTGCCACGTACCTCTGTGTGGGACCCCCTGGTCACTCGTTTCCTCCGTGGTACACTAAGGCTGAGACCTGCGGCACAGACCAGGGTGCCTGCCTGGGACTTGTCCGTGGTACTCCTAGGCTTGTCCCAGCCACCCTTTGAACCTCTAGAGGATATCCCTATCAAGTACCTCTCGCTTAAGACCCTTCTTTTGCTGGCAATCACCTCGCTTAAGAGGGTCGGGGACCTTCAGGCCCTCTCGGTGGCCCCATCATGTCTTGAGTTTGCGCCCGGGATGGCGAAAGCTTTCCTCCACCCGAGGCCAGGCTATGTCCCCAAGGTTCCCACTAATGTGGCTCGGTCTATCACGCTGCAGGCCTTCTGCCCTCCCCCATTTGACGATCATGAGCAGGAGCACAAGAACAAGGTCTGTCCAGTGCGAGCGCTGGACGCTTACGTTCTCAAGACTGCCACTTGGCGTAAGTCGGACCAACTGTTCGTTTGCTTTGGGGCTCCCGAGGGGGCCCCACCTTCCAAGCAAACTCTAAGCAGATGGATAGTCGAGGCTATCTGTCTAGCTTACGAGTCGGCCGGTCATGCTTCTCCTTTGAGGGTCCGAGCCCACTCCACTAGGAGCATGGCGGCATCCAAGGCTCTCCTCTCCGGAGTCTCCTTGTCTGATGTTTGTGCTGCGGCTGGCTGGTCCTCACCACACACATTCATGAGGTTCTACCAGCTAGACCTCGATGCCGCCCCGGGAACCAGGGTGCTCTCTCAGTGAGCTGGGACACACCCGGATGCTGACGTCGCTGAGGTGGCGTTGGCATAGCGTTCCCCTAGTGCTTCGACACAGCTCGAGTTCCCATAAAGGGAACGTCTCGGGTTACGTATGTAACCCTGGTTCCCTGAGGGGAACGAGACGCTGTGTCTTTGCCTCAGCTCCTGGTGCCTCTGGGCCCGCTTCAGGCATTCATGGCTGACGCGCCCCGGTTTCAGACGCGCCTTTATGCTCTTCCTCATGACGTCACCGGCTACCGCCTGCAGTGACGCATTCACACGCGTTCGTTTCTCATTGGTTGCACAGATCTTCACGTGACTCACGCAAGGCTATTTCCCCTAGTACTTCGACACAGCGTCTCGTTCCCCTCAGGGAACCAGGGTTACATACGTAACCCGAGACGTTCATATTTTCATAATATTATTTGAAAAAAAAACTTATATTGTAATTGATTGTGTCGAATAGTACGTTTTGTAAAACGAACCGGGGCACACAGAACGAATCTTTCCATTGTTTTTCAACGTAAAAAACTAGACGGATGTCTTTTGCCTGACGCTTTTAAAGTTAAAAGCTCAGCTTTGTAACATCCTCCTAACCCAGCGTCTCGTGTTTGAACGGCAAAAACACGTTGTGTGTGAACCGGCCCTGCAGCTTTACATAGAGGGGTAGTATGACATGACAACAGTTACAGGGTGGTGATGCTTCAAGAGCATCGGGACACAGCGCAACTCGGTTCGACTTCGTTATCCTGCAAAGCCTGTGCGGTGAGTCTCCGATACACTGAAGTAATTAATAGTCACTCAAATGTCACTGTCACACACCTAGATAAGCTTTCCCATGCCTACTGATTACATAAACACAAAACGTCTCTCACATAGGTCATACACACACACACACATGATCAAACGTAAGAAAATACACACCCAGAAAAACCTGTCATGATTATGCCACACATACAACGTAAATCTGCATCCATTTATGCTTAACTGACATTTGACTGAGGTCAGGTTGCACAAAAAGTCCTTTATCCTGTTTTGGCACTCAGGAAATGAAGCAAAACAATTTAGTTTCTTCTCAAATTCATTTATTTTTCTCCAAGAGTCAAGATTGTTTAGAATAAAAATACAGCACATACAATTCCTATGAAAATATATTTATAAAAATAAATATCAGCTAATCAGAAGGCATTATGAATGCATAAAATAACTTTTCTTTCATTTTTTTAAATCTCACAAATGCTAAGTATTCTGTGCATTTAAATTAAATACCAATGTTTGAGTGCGTTTCAGCACACAAGGTTTTCAAAGTGCAGTTGAGGGAGTGGTGGATCATGGGAGGTGTAGTCAGTAACGATGTTGCGTTCGGGTGTGATTGTCAGCAGAGGCTCCTCGCCCACGTATGGTGACACCCACAGCCTCACCGGTCTGGTTCTGCAGGGATGAGAAGAAGGAGAGAGCGGACAGAGCTGTGAGCAGCTCACGTTAGGTCAGGGGAACAGATCGCTTCCTCTCAACACACGGCCGATACTCACAAATGCAAAGATGCCCCTCACTGCTGGGTTGCCACCAGCTGTATCCTGCACATCTGTTGAATCAAGCAGAAGTGATCACATGCCAACAAACACAGCTGCTGATATTTGGAAAACATCGAAACACGATCTATGCACAGGGTCAGATTAAACACTCTTTATGCTCACCTCAAATCTGATAAACATATTAGCTTTGACTGTGTGGATTAATGTAGAGAATTTGAAATGTAACTGACATTGCAGACGTTGATTAAGCTTCTCGAGAGACTGCAGGATCCTCTGCTCCTCGAGGGACAGAGCGCTGACGCTGAGGGACTGTGTTCTTGGGCTCTGGGGACCAACTGGACCGTTGCAGGACTTATGGGTCTGAGCACAGTCCACAACTTCCTGAGCACCGTCTAACACTTCTGGGCCTGTGACAAGGGGAAAAGAGTGTTATGCTGCATCCAAATTTGAACAATATCCATCCTAAATAGTATTCGAAATTAGAATCAGTGTGTGCCACGGTCTAATTTTTCCCGTGTGCAGATCTAACGGTTAATATTGCCCACTACCATTGCACTTTGGATGAAGGTTTGTTTAGAACTACAAACATGTGTTAAAAACTACAAACATGGTGGATGTCCAAGTCCGACGGTTTAAAGGAGAGGTTTAGATAAAGGCTTAGAGGTTTAGAGAGGTTTGAATGATTAATTATCTAAGTATATTTAATCAGTGTTATCCATGTTACATGTCACCAGAATAGCACGTGCACCTATCGTTTTTTTGTCACACGTGTGCAGTGAATTTGTTTTGCACTAATCAGTTGTTCTGCAAAGGTTACAACACTGGCCCATGCCGTTGTTTCACAGATTAATTTAAAAGAATACAAAGACATTATTACAGGCTATAACTTCAGGAGAAAAACAGCAAAGACACTGTTCAAAGACACGGTGTTACAATCTGTAACAATTTGGCTTTATATAGCAGCTTGATTGGGAAAAATACTGCCATTCAAAAGCTAGGGGTCATTAAGAAGAAAGAAATGAATACTTTCATTGAGCAGGGATACATTTAATTGATCAAAAGTGAGAGTAAAGAGATTTATAATATTACAAAAGATTTCTCTTTCAAATAAATGCTGTTGTTTCAAACTTTCTTTTTTATCAAAGAATCCAAAAAAACATATCAACTGTTTTCAACATTGATAATAATAGTAAATAATTCCCGAGCATCAAATCATCATATCAGAATGATTTTTAAAGGATCATGTGACACTGAAGACTGGAGTCATGATGATGAAAATACAGATTTACCATCAATAGAATAATTATCTTTTAAAATATATTACAATGGAAAACAGTTATTTTAAGTTGCAATAATATTATCCCAATCAAAGATTTCCCTCATGTTCATATTCCAGGGGCTGTCAAAAATAAATGAATAAAAACATCATAAAAGTGGCTGTGAATTAAAAAAACTTCTGTGTCACACGGATAAAGGATTGACATGAGTGTAAATAAATAATGACTATTTAAATTTTTGGTTGAGTATTTACTTATATAAAAATAAATAAATTCCATGTTGAAAATCTCTAGAGAATATATTTACATAACATAACATTTACATGGATACAAGATATTGCTTTACAACATAAATTACCTTCACGGTCTGCAACATGACCATTCTTTACATGAGTGTTTTGCATATTGACCTGTTAAAACATAAATAAACAGTTATTGAAAAAACAAAACACTTTATTTAAAGATGTCAAAAAGCCAACAGTAACATGGTAAAAATAACCACAAATGTATGCAAGTATATTGTCAATATTACATTTGTCCTTTACACTCAAATATTTTTACCTGATAAGGAAAACCAGGCTTTCTCTGTGAGGTTGCAGTAGGTTGATTTCGGCTGTTTTCTACTGAAACTCGGATCTTCACCATGTTACTCTCCATAGCCTGTCTCCTTATTGGACCTTTCACTGATTTACAGAGAAAACTCAGATTAAAAAGTATATTCATATCCAAACAGCACATTTCAGGGATCAGTGGTCACTTCCTCTCAACGGTGATTCTCTTAAAACCAAAGTCTTGATGTATGGACTCACAAACCCGTGGCTTTAACAACTCGAGAAGCATTTAGCTTTACTCATTTGATCACTTATATCCTGGTTTTTGTATGTAGCATATTGTAAGTCATTTGTATGTATGAAATGTATTATTAGAGCTAGTTTGACATCATTAATTACACAAACCTATAGCCTCAGCCTCTTTACCGGAAGACAAGAAAAAGCCACCCATTCTTTTGGCTCCTTTGACACCACTGATCAGACTATCACCATTGATGGTAACATGGGACAGGCTGGCACTGACTTGAGGCGAAGAAGACAACGGGCCATTGTGAGCAAGAAAACTTTGAGGGTCACCTAAGTCAATTCAGATAGAGAGAGAGAGAGAGAGAGAGAGAGAGAGAGAGAGAGAGGAACTGTAAGACTAAAAGGTCCCAACGTATGAAAGTCACTTCTCCTGTTCTTGAGGTCTCTGTCCTCAAAATGTCAAGGTTTCCTGATGTTCTAAAACATAATTAAGCCCTGAGATGGAATAGTCCATCATTACATGGATCCATTTCAAGTAGTAATCCCAGTGGTGCGGTGCAGTGCTGTGCAGAGGGCCAAAGAAAACTTCCAAAGATTCTAGAAAAACATCCCTTAAGAATCTCCCAAAAAGCTGCTGGACTCGCCGACACACAAAGGGAGCTCAGTTCTTTCAATCCACTCTCATTTGACTATATGACAAGGTGCAGAGAAAGTTCATGGGAAACTGATGATTTCATAACTGTATATATATTTATAATAATATTTATATTAATTATTTATAATGTGGTTTACCCAATCTTGACAGTGAAATACAGTTTTTTGGTCTAACACAAAGACAAATTTTAAAAGTTCCTTTATGAACAAAGTATATACAGTAATACCTCGAGATACGAGCGTCTCTACATACGAGTATTCCAAGATACGAGCAAGCCTTCCGGCAGATTTTTGCCTCTAGATACGAGCAAATATTCGAGATAAATATTCGAGCGCGTACTTACGTCGATGCCAACGCTCGTTCACTTCATGTGTTCACTGACTTCTGTACGCATCGCCTGCGAGTAGCTGATTTTTCTCTCTATTTTGTGCATTATTCTTCATAATAGCAATACATTCTAAGAAAGTGAGTAGTAAGGATGGTAGTGAGAAGAAGAAACGCATGATGACCATGGAAATGAAGCATGAAATTGTGGATAAATATGAGTGCGGTGCTCGTGAGTGATCTAGCAGGCACTTATGATCGCATATGTACCGATATGTACCATCCTAAAGCAGAAGGATGTTATCAAGAATGTAAATAAGGTAAGAAAAAAGGTAAGAAAAGTGATCGAAAGTAAAGAATACAAATCGAAAAAAATCTAAACAATATTATAAAATAGAAAAGTAAAAAAAAAGAAAAAAGTAAGCTAAGTTATGTTAATTTAAGTTATATAGTGTTCCTGTAAATTACGATACGGAATCAAGTGTCTGCGTACCAACCCCCCTCCCCCGCAACTGTCCTTAAAAACGTATAATTAAAACCACATTTTATTTGATAACACACATGTATCACACTGTATACATGAACTATAATTGTGTGTGTGTGTGTGTGTGTGTGTGTCTATAACAATAAAAAACATATTTTCTCCCCATTGTTACGGGTCTGGAACGGATTCATTTGTTTTCTATTATTTCTTATGGGAAAACATGATTCGAGATACGAACAATTTGAGTTACGAGCTCCGCCCTGGAACGGATTATGCTCGTATCTAGAGGTATTACTGTAATTAAAAGATTGTCATAAAATCAAAATGTTGTTGCAATCAATAAACTACCATAAAAGCCTGATTTATCTAATGCCATTCAAATATATTCACTGCATTTATCTTTTTCTATGTTGAAGTTTCAATAGTTTACACAATGGATGTAGGGTTTAAATAATATTCACCAATGTAAAATGAAGTTTTAAACCCACTCAGTTGAAATAAAAAAACATATTAAGTTTGGGGTTTTCTTTACCGTCTTTACTGGCGAGAGCACTTCGGACTCCATGCCACAGAAGTGAGATCTCTTCATCTGTTGGAGTTCGGTCCAAACAGATCCCGTTATCTCCATACCTGCGCCTAGGTTTGTTCGCAAGCGGTTCTGGAGGGGAGAGGGAACAGATGCCTGTCTCATGGGTGTAGGTACAAGCTAGAGCTGGAGCACAGATAACATCTGTTCTGAGGGCAGGTCGATGAACTATTGTCTGGCTATCGGGAGTATCTTTGTACAAGGCCAGATCCTGCAGACCTAGTCTGCTTTTTACACCATCCTCACAGCAGGTTGCCTTGGAGTTATACACAGGACACCCAGTTAGGTCACACTCCACAACTTCAGGTTTTGGAGGGGGCCGAGGCACCAAAATCTTCCCCTGGGTCTTGGCCACATGTTGCGCTTCCCTGGCAGATTGCAGTCTGATGATAGTGCCCTTCCTGGCCCGTGGGGTAACGGGACACGAGCCGACTCTCTCAGAGCGAGCTCTCCGGGGAATCCGTGAACCCCCAATGCAGAGGGGCCGTCTTTGAGAGGTGGGCTCTCTGATTTGGTCCTGTGTACGTATTTCTTGGGGCCCTACCTCTGTCCAGGCCTGTTTAGTGGATTGGAGCCCAGCAGAGGTCTTATTGGAAACTATTTTCGAGAGTAAATTCACATGGTCTGATTGATCCGCCGAGAGCTGTTTGTGGGTGTGTTGAGGCAGGTTAGCATGCTTGCTGGGGTCTCCCTCAACTCCATCCACCTCATCAAACCAACGTAGTTTCTTTTTAACGGTCCTATTCTGCTCCGGCTCATTGAGTTTAGCCCTGGCCAGCTCCACGCTGTCCCGGATTAATATGGCCACTTCTTTGGTGAAAAGCAAATGGCCAGGGGTGTAAGTGAATTTAACATTTCCTGCTTTGGATTTTAAATGGTTTTTAAGAATTCCTTTAAGGAATCTGACATTGTTATTAGGGGCAGAGTGGGTCACAGGGTCTGCAGATGTTCTGTTGGGTTCCTCCGTGCTTTTCAACATACCAGCCTTTGCCCATTTGGTGACATCCGTTTCGTTTTTAGGATCTGAAGGATGTATGCTTATACTCTCCTGCATGATCAACGGTTTGGATTCTCTCTTGAGCCCGGTGGCATCATCTACATCTGGACAGTGTTTTTCTGATTGTGATGAACTCAGTGCTTCTGTTGGTTGCATGTTCAGGAAACTCGGGTCAGTCCGATAAGTTACGGTAAGATGGGCAGCTGAGCTTGAAAAGGCTTTGAATGAACCGTTGCTGTGTTTGTATCTGCTGGCCGGAAGAGCCGTCTGTGTTTCTGATAAATGATTAGCATATTTCTCCTCCAGGGTTGACTTGAAGTCTTCAGCCAGACTTGAGGATTCCAGAGGTCTGTTATCTGGCACGGCTTGTGTTCTGCAGTGGGCAACCACAGATCCTTTGTCACCCAAAATGTTCCCTTGAGCGTTCCTGTCATTATCATGCGTTATCATATGCTCTGAATTGGCCGCCAAGTCCTGATGAGTCAACTCTTTTTGGCAACCAAGAGTAGACTGGGCGTCGAAGTCTTGCGATTGGTCCTTTGTGTTATCAAATCTTTCTTGCATGAGATTCCGGAGACTCCTGTTTTCCTCTGCTGACTCATGATACCTTGGTAAGGGTGAGCTGGGACTGAGTTTGCTTCCCTGGTTCAAGATCTCCTCCAGAAAACTCTTGGCTGTAGAAGAGGAGGGGTGAGATGGTGAACGTGGGTTGTTGAATTGATTCAATGGTAATTGAGGACATTTGGGGTCTTGGCGCTTAGAAGGATCCACAGGGAGGTAGAAGGACTGGGCACATGTAATGCTCTGCTGGACGCAACAAACTGGTGCAGCGTTAGGGCTCTTCTGAGGATCTCCACTCTCTAAGCTGTCCAGACTAGACAGACTCTCTGTCTCACTATGTGGGGTATCAAGATACTCCTGAAAATCAATATAAAAACATTAGAGCACTTATGCATTGATACTGGCCATGAGATCATGTTGCATGCAATAACATTTCTTATTATCAATGTTGAAAACTGTTGTGCTGCTTAGTATTTTTGTCCAAACGGTTTCTTTTTCAGAATTCTTTGATGAATAAAAAGGTAAGAGAAGTCTTCTGAAACGTTGAAATGCCACTTTTGATCAATTTATTGGATCCTTGCTAAAAAAAAAAGCAACTGTAAATATATTACTTTTAATAATATATTGCTTTTGGAATAGGATGGATGATTTGGCAAAGGATGATCTACATTTATGCAAGAGGATTGAAGTCTGTATTTTTGGATCCTTTGGATTCGAGCATTCAAATCTTAATTAAAGAAAAGTAAAACTGATCAAATATAATAGCTTACTGCATTTTCAAAGGAAACCCAAAGGCAGGTGGAGCATGAGAGTCACAGACATTTCTATGAAGGGCATTCCAGAAGTCTGACTACATTTGTCCACAGAATGGAACACTTTTCCAAGAATATGTAAAACCTATCCCATAAATAGGGTTATTACCTTTCTGTGTCCTGCTCTGTTCAGTTCAATGTATTAAAATATGTGTTGGCTACAAGCCAGTGCAGGTAACATTCCAGCTGGTGTGTGTAAGAAGACATAACTGACTGTCTGAGAGGGAAAGAAAGTTTGTTTGAGTTAAAGAAAGAGATAGGGGAATGTGTCTCTGTGGCTTTAATATGGGTTTGTGTGATTAAAGCCTCAGGATGAGCTCATCTCTTTAAAAGACCTCAGTTTGTTCAGAAGATGCGTGTTGTGGCAGGATGTGCCCTGGGCTAAAAGTACAATGTTGGTTCACCCCCAACACTTGGATTTGGATCTTAAAACCATCCTTAGAGGGTTAGTTCACCCAAAAATACAAAGTCTGTCATTAATTACTCACACTCATGTTGTTCTAAACTCATTAGACTTTTGTTCAGAGGGTTCATTAAGAGATCGTAGAACCTTGGTGGTTGCGTTGCAGTCAATGGAGAAACAGAAAGCTCTCAGATTTGATCAAAATTATCTTCAAATTCGTTCTGAAGATGAACGGATGTCTTACAGGTTTAGAATTAAAATTTTTAGGTGAACTATCCCTTTAAGAAGGCCTCTTTTAATGTACAGTACACAATCACTGGCACAGTCAATCACTGGGAACTATTACAAGGAAGTTGGCCACAACTACAAAAAGCCTCAAACTCAACCCGCAACTGGACTATAATCATCAGAAACATTTGATTAAAAATAAAGTTCTTATTTAAAGTTATATAAGTATTAAGAGTGTGTATATTTATATGAACCTGTGGATCGGCCAGCTGTTTTTCTTTCAGAACGGTCTGTGTCTCCTGCTGCTCATTGAGGAAGAACGGCTGGTTGTTCCTGAAGTTGGTCAGACTGCTCTCCTGCAGGAGTTTGGTATAGGCCTCAGCTGCAGATAAGGCACGTAGGTGACGGGCGCCCCCTGAAGGCTTCGGGGACGAAAAGCAGCTCCTGAAACAAGCCAGTGGTTTAATAAAGGCATTGAAATAATCAACTTGTATTTTGAAGTAAGAAATGCAGAAAAGAAAAGAAAGATGATTGAAACCCTCTTTATTTATCATAGTATGGAAAAAGATGAAAATTAAAAGGTGTAATAATAATAATATTAATAATTATATATATATATATATATATATATATATATATATATATATATATATATATATATATATATATATATATATATATATATATATATATATACATTTTCATAGGCTTAATATATATATATATATATATATATATATATATTTATATAATTTTTTTAATTTTTTTTTATATATATTTCTTTTTCTAATTTATTAAAAAAATTGGTTTCCCTTTTTTGGTAACTTTCAACTTTCATTAATAAGACAAATGAAGAATGTTACATTATGTAATGCTTAACATATTAAAATGCATTTAAATAGTTTTAAATACCATGAAACGTTCATATATGGCCAGACATATTTATACCTCAGTGTACTTGAACTACTGCTCTGTTAAGCTGAGTTGTTATTTCAAAGATAGCATTTAAGTTGTATTTAACATGAAATATTACTATAATGGAATTTATAACAGCTGTTACATAACATTAACAAAATGTATCCTCAACCAATAATGACATATTGTCATGGCAGCAATGCTGTACCTGCTAGTCGTGGAGGCACTGGACAAAAATTGAGATTGATGAGTATACAAGAGTGGACTGCCTTGAATATGATGTAGCGCTTCATCAAGGTTGGGTGTTCTTCTCTTAAAGGCTGCTGCAAAACACAAATTACTTTTTGAAAATGGTGGATGGGATGTGAGCACATACTGACATAATAATAGATAGAGATAAAGAGTGCTTGCAAACACATGAATTAAGTCTTAAAGCTCAGATCTGATCTTTTGATCGCTTTACTTGTCAGCAACCTCGAGTTTTGAAAGGCAGAGCTATTAAAATTGTACGTATATATGTGTATAGTAGTCTGGTGGTACCATGATTACTTGCAAGCATGGATAAGTAAAAAACTGTCATGGATGTTCACAGCGTAACTCGAGATCCTGTGCATCTTTAGACACAAAGACAGCTTAGTCTGTTTCGTTGAACTTACCTGGTCTTTTCCTTTGGGATGGAGAGAGATGCGCTCTTTGGAAGTTTTCTGTGGCATCCTGAACCCTCTGATGACGCTGTTGTAGAATATTCTCCCTCAATCTCTGCTCCTGAACATCCCACTGTTTCCTTCTCTCCTCTAGAGCCCTGGAGAGACCGAGACAGTAAGAAAATATCTGCGGTTTTCCTGACATCTGACAATGCGTCACACACACAGTGTCCTCTTTAATATTAATTTGTTTTAAGATAAATGGACGAGAACTTTGGCAACTGCGTGAGGCATATCGAATGCATGTCTTGATTTAAAATGGAAATGAGACTTTAATCTAATTGGCAATATCAGCTCATTGTACGCGCTGTCGTTATCTCAGACGTTTACTTTCCAGGGTCAACAGGAACCCGAGCCTTCTCTAACAGATGCATTTCAGCTACATTCATTTGTTAATGACACAGAAACTGAGCTGCAGTCAGAACTATGCAGACAATAATGCAGAATCATTTACTCAACATAATAAACATCCTGAACTAACATAAAATGATCAGACATTTTATTTAAAATATATACGGTATATATTTAAAAAATAATATTTCAAGAGACTTATTGACCTTTTTCAGCATTGCAGGAGTCCTATCTATGATATACAGTATATGATATTGTTTTTTGTTGTTTTTTATAACAGATGTATAATAAAATATTATGCCAAACTACTTAATAAGGTTTTATTTAATTTTTTTAAATGAGGGTTTTTTCTTTATTGTTGTATAGACAGTTGTATAACCCTGATATTTTTAGATAGATAGATAGATATTTATTGTCCCTTAACGGGAAATTTGTTTTCACAGACTGTCATACAGTACACGCGACTGGCATAAAGATATATACACAAAAAATAAATAAAATGTCATGCCAAACTACGGTACTTAATAAGGTTTTATTTATTTTTTTTAAATGAGGATTTTTAAATATTTTTTGATATTTTTAACTACTAAAATGGTTGCACTTTATTTTACAGTATGTGCACGTGTAGTTGGTGAAAGTGCTGGTTAATCTAAGGTAACTGCATGGGTTAAGGTTAGGTTTAGGAGCAGGTTAGTACATAGTTATAAGTAACCCAGTTATTATAATAACTATAATAAGAACATAGTATGTACATGGGGAACAGGACTGTATAATAAAGTGTCACTAAATTGGTACAAATGAGTACAAACATCTTAATGTATTCAAGTCACTGACATTTTTAATGTATTTCTGAATAAAATGTGTGTGTGAACACACAAGGAAACCTAAACGCAGGGATTCGCCTCGACTCATTCTGGCCTGGTTTTCATTCTTTGAATTTTGTTGTTGTTGATATCTTTAGGAAATGAGTGTCCTGTCATTGACACTCACACACAGGAATTATTTAATCACAACAAAAGTAGCTCTGGATCTGTGTCTCAGCCTTCTCTGAACGCACTCGTCTGCCTCACCATTATATAAAGTAACGTTACTTTGCTCTTAGAGCTTCTATTTCAAGCTGGTAAATCCTGGCTGACAAATAAAGGGTTATATAACAGTATCTGTGCCCTGTAGGGTAGCTTCACTTTCAACGAGCACATGGACTGACCAGGTCAAACACTCAGACTGAGTCATTAACAGCATGGAGACAGTTTTAGTATATCTGACACTCACCGTCAACACCAAATCCAGCAGCTGTGCATTGCTTCTGGCCTCTGGGACACTTACCCGGCAGTCTTTTAGCGTAGTTACCTCCTTGATGAATACGCTGATGCTACTAATTTTTCTTGTTATTGCCACCTCATCTAATAACAAGTCCGCAGAGACCAGCAGGCCAGAGCTGTGCCGTTTGATATCCATGTTGCAATGTATTCAATGTTTTAGGAAATAAATGGGTAGTTGTCAAAATTTCATCCATAAAGATAAAATTATCTTTTCAATTTGTTGTAAAATGTAAAAAATAGGTATTTTTTTCTTCACCAATTCCACCGCTTAATCAGGCCCTCAACAGAAAATAAGCCGTTTTCTTTATTTTAAAGGCACAGTGTGTAAGTTTCGCCGCTATGAGGTCGCTTTTTCAAAACAAGAAGAAAGCAGTCGCTTGATGATGATGATGGCATGAATGAGTGTGGAATCATGGGAGTTTTCGTCTTGACCTTCACAGCCGATGGAGAGCAATTCCACAGGAAAACATGTTCATGGATGAGCTAATATATTAAAGTTTTATTAACGTTACTGTGGTATGAAGCAGGACGGGCCGGATATTGTTCCCTGCTGTTTTTATTATGCTTACATGTATATATTATATATAATATATGGATATATTTCCTTTTGTTCTGTTGTTTATGTTTACTTTATGATTAAAGTTATGTTTAATGTCCGCATATTTCCCTGAACTTTGTTACAGTAACGTTTGATCCCTTAAATGGTGTAAACGTGTTATTGGCAAGATTAAGAGATTCAAACAAGACTAACTGTGTTGAACTATATAACAATGATTAGTTTCCTGTCGATAAAAGTAACAGTTCCACGTCCGTCTAATAAAACGCATAATATATAAAGCATCTTTGGTGTTTCCATGCTTTCTTTGGAAATAAAACTGGAAATTGAGGGTAAGGCAGATATAAGAGGATCCGTGTCCTGGTTAAAACTGCTGATTTCTCTGGATTTAAACATTGTTGGACACATTTTGGTTATTATAAGTACAGAAGTCAACAAAATATATAACATTGCTCCAGTAGCTTTTGAATTTTAATTCTTCCTTTCATTTAAGAAGAGGGAGAATCCCCTCCTCCGTATTAATTACATTTGTGATGGTTATGTGAAATTACTTCCATGCTATTTATTCAATCATGCAGTGTATGTGATGCCTCCACATTATAAAAGAGAGCGTTTTTAGTAAAAATTAATAAGCATGCTGTAAATTGCAGCTTTACTTAGGATATTTGAGTGAATGTTAGCATATAGGAGTCTGACAATTGGAAAGAAAAAGCTTAATACCTTGAAATGTTCCACGGTGTGATGTAAATATCAATCTAAAACATGTCATTTGTATAAAGAATAACTTGGCAGAACATTTGAAATGAAATAGTAGAATCAAAAAACTTGATACCTTATACAATTACATTTAACCTGAGATCTGGACGCAGGTCGATCTCCCAAATATAATCGGATTCATTTCTGACACACTTACTTTTGTCTGCGATTTGTTTCCCGGGAAAGCTTGCGAGCTCGAACTCGACAGTACTTTTGTTCTTGGACCAGAGCTTCCCTTTCATTTTCAGTCTCTCCGTGCAAACCTGATCTAATGCTCCTATTGTGATTCAAAGTCAAGGAAGGTATAATTATAATAGAATAAAACATCATCTGATGATATAAATGGCACATAACAATGACAAAGACACTACAACATTGAAAACACAAACATATAACTAATATCTAAACATGGATGACAAAATGGAATATGATATATATTGCATATATATCGTGCGTGTATGTGTAGATAGATAGATAGATAGATAGATAGATAGATAGATAGATAGATAGATAGATAGATAGATCCTATTTGGCAAGTAGTCAGGGATGGTGTCTATATGCACGCTTAAAAATAAAATCTGCTGTGTTAAATTGAGGTTACTGTAGTTTATGCAGAGCTAGTGAAACCATGAGAACAAGCGGCTTACATTGAGGCTGGAGATTCAGTCAAGAAAAGGATACGAGTAGTAAAGTGTGTCTTCCAGGACTGGCATCCCGAATGTCAGGATGACAAGCTGATGACAGGTCTAAACACAGCACAGTTCTCATCCATACAACGGCAGCTGCATCCTGTTGACAGTGTAACGCAATAAAACAGATAGCAAAACCAGAATTAACCTGCTGTGGTAAAAATACTGGAGAATGAGAGTAAGAAGAAGACTCGCGACAGCTAAATACAGACGGAAAGAAAGCGCAAAACCTTCCTTATAACATCCTGAAGCTTTATACTCATCGAGACCAAACCCGAGTGCATGCTATCTTGACGTTGTTTGACAGTAGGGCAGGCAAAGGTGTGTTTTTATCGTCGTTTGCTGTCGCTCAAACAGTTACGCCATGTTGGTAACCATGGACGCGCTTCCTTGACAACTGACACAAACGCGGGGTGGAGGGACGGTCACTTGTATCTCAAGTGAATTATGCTATTTTATTCTTATTTATTTTTTAGTGAAATTTTGCTGTGAAATGAATCATCAGTGAAATGTTCATCAATCACGATGGACGTATTACATTACATCAATATCCAACAAAGTCTCACATTTCTTGCACGAAAATTAAACATGAATCATTTAGGCGAATCGATTCTTTCAAGCAGTCTGTTTTAAAGAACCGATTAACAATTTTGATGCTTTGCGTCCTTGCGTAATTACGTCATGCTACGTAAGCAAAATTTAATATAGATTTAATAATTATGATTATAGTTTTTGTTTTTGTATTAATAAGAGTGTTTTTTCACTTTCTGGTGTCCTACTTCAGTTTTCAACTAATAAAAACATTTTAATTATTTAACCTAAATACGTTGAATTAACATTAATAATGCCAATATTTATGGACCTTTTAATAAAATGCTTAAATTACGTTTTACATTTTATTATTAAATTAAATCCTTAAATTAAAAATATAACCTGTGTTGATAAACTATAAAGATTAAATTATAAACATATTTCCAGTGCGTTTTCTTAGTTCTATTTCTGCAATTCAATTTAACTTTAAGTCAAATCCTCAGTTTATAGTATTCCATAAGTTTACCCCAAGCGAATCTCATGTACGAATGAGTCAACCGATGCAATCTGATTCAACATTGGCGCAATTGATTCATTGAAAAGACTCCATTCAAAAGATTTCAAGTACATTTTCCATCCGTTTAGCCACAGAGTCAGTTCAAACTGTTGTATGCAGGCCCAATAGAAGGTTTTTCACACATTAAATGCTTTAAGTCAGTTATCTGAAGTTGTGAATCGCTTGTTCACTCAGGATTGATCCGGTCTGTCACCGCAGCGGCAGAGTGAACCGAAGCGAAACTGCTGGGTTGAGATGTTAGGCTGTGAATGTAGTTGACAAGCCGTGTCGGACCTGTTCCGGTTCTTCCTGCATGACACGGCCTCTTGAACCACGGCCTTTCTCACTGTCAGGGATTTGAACACGACTGTCCTGTGAGGACCCTTGAACAGGGGCGAAAAACATGCAATCTAGAGCGAATAAAGCTTCCTGGAGCCCAAACAGTAGAGTGTGGCGCTTGCAACGCCAAGGTCATGGGTTTGAATCCTAGGGAAAGCAAGAACTGATTCGAATGTCAGTGTGTTTCTTGAATGCAATGCAAGTCGCTTTGGATAAAAGTGTCTGCCAAATGCAGAAATGTGAATAAAATAAATACAAAATAAATAATACATGGAAACCGTATTTTTATGTAGAATTTATAAAAATCAGCATAAAAACACCTGCAAGTATCTGTTTAATTGTGCAACGCTCTGTGATAATTAATAAACAGCCATATCAATTAAAATCTTGTAAAAATTTGTTCTACAAGGTTAAAATATAATATACTTTTCTACTATAAATTATATATAAATGAGTAAATTAGTATATATTATAAATTAGTTTGAACTACTAGAAGTATTTATTGAAATGTTTTCTTAATTTTCAAATTTTAGTTTAACTGAAAAAGTGCTTAGAATCAAACTTTACAGTATTGTATATGGTTGTTTTATCTCAAATGTATTTATTTCAAATGTTCCCCGGTATTATTTGATCTTACACTTGCGATCTTTTATAAGCCATATGGTTTGCTGCCAAAGTTAAGCTGGTGTTTACAAGGGATCTGAAATGAATGAATGGCTCCCAGGTTCTTGTTGCTTCCATTTCCCTCTTGAACCCCTGTTTGTACTAAGAAAATAATAAACCCAGGCTAAGCATGTGGAGGACAAATGTAATCCAGATCTCTGTAATCCAGTTACTATGAGACATCCTCTCTGATCCGGATTTACAGTCACAATGAAACACTGAGGGTGTGAAATGTATGCAGCCACAGAAGTGCTCTTCCACACCGCATAGGGATTAAAGCTGCTTATACAATCCTGATATTAACACACATTAGAAAACTGGCAAACCCCCTTGAGATGTTGGTCCTCTTTCATCTTAAGGGACTGAACTGAAACTGAAGTTCAGGGTTTTATCCGTGTTGTGTCATTTCCTCCAGCAGGAGACGTTAATGCACCATTAATGCCACTAAACTGATGCCTGCGTGCTCGTTTCCGCTCTAGATAGCGCTGTTGTCCCTTTTTTTGCTCTGAGTCGTGGGTGGGTAAATGTGTGGGAAACAGAGTCTGTCTGGAGAGATGGGGGTCAGATATATTTTGCTAGTACAATTGTGTCAAACTGTCATCTGAGGAGGAAAGTGCTTCAATAGCAGAGAGTCTGACAGTGAAAGCCAGCTTTCCTCCCTTTTATTGTGGCCCTCGGGGCAACACCAGTGATCATTTCTCCGAGACTGGCGACTGACATGTCTCAAAAAGTGTCTCGCAAACTGCATCGTCTAGGATTGATTGGCCGTCTTTGTTCAGTAAAACACGAGGTAACCAGATTTTCAATTGGACTGTGTTTATAACGGATGACTTTGTCCCCATCCTTTGAGAAGGAATAATCCAAATAATGAAAAAATGGGGCTAGCTGTCACGCTTTTTCCTTTGCATTTGAAAGTCATTTTCTGTACAGACATCCAATGCGAAGTCTTAGCGACTGAAGATGACTACCTTTATTGTTCAGGAAGAAAAGCAAAAAGATACAGCTCAACAAGTTGACTTTAAGTGACCATATTGTCAGATTATATGATGCAAGTTGTCACAATGGAAGGCTTTTCAGCTAAATTTAAATAGTAAAATGATAATGGGACACAAAATGTAACGCAAAATTAGAAAATTAATTGTTTTTATAATTAGCCACAGTCTTTTCTTCTTCTGTATTGTGACGTATAGCTGAGTGAAATGGCTTCCAGGACAAAAAAAAAAAGAAAAGTAGGGCGGGACTTGATTGTGGTTGTGGTTTGCTATTGGTGGATCTCATGTGAGTGACAGGTTGCCCCGCCCTCAAGCTGAAAAACGTCATAGACAGGAGGGAAGGGGAAAGTAATTTTATAGTAAATGACAATGGCATTTGAATAAAAAATGTGCATGGATAAATAATTAAAAATAAATACTGTAATATTCCATTAAGAAATATAACCTGTCCACATTGATTTCATAGTAACTTTAATATTGGTGCAGTATTCAAATGTAAAGTCATCACTCATCACCCAGATGTTGTCATCGTTTACTCATCGTCATGCTGTTCCAAACCTGTATGACTTAATTTCTTAATTTGTCCTAATTATATAATATAATATATAATTATAAACATAATTATATACCTTTTTGCATGTGTGTGTGTGTGTGTGTGTGTTAGTTCCACAGAAACAAGAAAGTCACACAGCTTTGGAATGACATGATAATGACGGCAAATGATAACAGAACATTCCCTTATGGTGAACTATGCCTTTATGTCAATAATACTGGAAGGAATGATCATTATGACATTACATGCAAAGCTCCACACAAAAATGATTTTCCTCTCTTCAGAATGAACATTTCCTCTTATAGGTTTGTTATTTAAAGTCTAATCTGATTGTGAAAGACAATACCATTACAAAACTTCATCTTTTAATTAGTCAATTACAGAAATGCTTAAGGTGAATAACTGCATGGTTGGTACACACAGTTTCACTGAAAGTAGATTTGCCTTCTGGGCTTTAGCATATGATAATCTGATGAGGTGTAATAATGAGTCTCCTTGTGAAATTTCCCTCGATGATATTGGCCAAAGCTTCAAAACTTCACATTACCCTGAGGAAAACTTTCTGCATTTTGTACAGAGAGTAATGGTCTTATCTTTGAAAGCTTTCATTTATTAGCATTACAAAGTTACAAACTGAAGAACCCTAGAGAGGCAGAATAATTAAAATCTGCACAACCTGAAGGCCACATACACTCATCAGCACTTTATTAGGTACACCTTGAATTTATACCAGGTTGGACCTCCATTCGCCTTCAGATCTGCCTTAATTCTTCATGGCATAGATTCAACAAGGTGCTGGAAACATTCATCAGAGATTTTGGTCCATATTGACATGACAGCAGATTTCTCTGTGATATGAATCTTCCGTTCTGCACATCTCAAAGCTGCTGTATTGGATTGAGATCTGGTGACTGTGGAGGTCGTTTGAGTTTAGTGAACTCACTGTCATGTTCTAGAAACCAGTTTGAGATGATTTGAGCTTCATGTCATGCCGCGGGTTCCTGCTGGAAGATGGTACGCTGTGACCATAAAGGGATGGACATGGCCAGCATCAATCCCCAGATAGACTGTGGCATTTAAACGATGCTCAGTTGGTACCAAAGAAAATATCCTCCACACTATTACACCTCAAGCAGACTGAACTGTGGATGGATCCAAGCTTTTGTGTCGTTTCTGCCAAATTCGGACCCTACCACCTGAATGTTGCAGCAGAAATTGAGACGCATCAGACCAAGCAATTTTTTCCCTATCTTCTACTGTCCAATTTTGATGAGCCTGTGTGAATTGTAGCTTCAGTTTCCCGTTCTCAGCTGACAGGAGTGTCTTCTGCTGCTGAAGCCCGTCTGCTTCAAGGTTTGATGTGTTGTGTGTTCAGAGATGCTCTTCTGCAGACCTCGGTTATTTGAGTTACTGTTGTCTTTCTATCAGCTCAAACCAGTCTGGCCGTTCTCCTCTGATCTCTCACATCAACAAGACATTTTCACCCACAGAAGTGATGCTCTCAGGATATTTTCTGTGAACCCTATTGATGATTGAATGTGAAAATCCCAGTAAATCATCAACTTCTGAAATATTCAGACTTGTCCATCTGGCACCAATGATCATATCACATACAAAGCCACTTAAATCACCTTTCTTTCTCATTCTGATGCTCAGTTTGAACTTCAGCACATCGTCTTGACAGTGGCAGTGTCCCCTGTACCCTCACTATTCCCTACGTGAGTCCAGTAATGTAGTTCATTTGAGGGAGTGAATGAAAACAAGTGAGCGAATTCGGACACTGAATGTGGCGCAAGGACTTTCTCATAGTTTGTGCTGTTTAATAATAATTTGAAACTAAGGAAGCCAGTAGTTATGAAAAGATTTATCTTGGACTCTGTCTTGAAATATAATAATCAATTAAAACTGAATTTATATTGTACCAGCGGTTTGGAAAATAGATGGGTGGATGACCTACGGGTCAGGGGTCTCATTTATAAAACTGTGCGTAGGATCCCTACTAAAAGTTTACGTATGCCTAAAAGTAAAAAATGGCATACGCCCAAAAAAAAAAAGTAACCATCTGTGTCGCTAATTCCCTTTGTCTCCAGAATGTGCGAACGCACAGCTCAAAGTTTGCTTAAAGGTGCGCACATTCTCCCATCAAGTTTGTTTTTTATAGATCACAACCTTTGCGTGGAAACTGGCGTACGTACGTTTCCAGCCCCGTTTTGTGCGTACGCACGCTTTATAAACGAGACCCCAGATACGGTAAATTCATTCACATGCAACTCTCACAGTGCATTGTGGGTATTCTTTAGCACTTTAGTTTACAAAACTTAGTACTCTCATCATTGCAATGAACTGTGGGATTGAATAAGTGCACTTGATAACGTCCACTATGGTTTTGGACACCACTACAAATGGCTGTCCCCTCAAACATACCTATCTAAGGGTATAGGGGGCGATTTCAGACACAGCCAATGTCTGCCTTAAATGAGTTTTGGTGTCGTATACACATTTAACAGTCTTACATATTTGTCTAGATTCTAGTTTATTTTGCAACCTTGAGGAATATGGTAAATGCACAACATTTATACGGTTTGAAAGGATCTGTATCTGACTCACACCTATCAGTTTTGTGAAGCCAACAGTCACCTTTTACAGGGCAAAGTAAAAGGTAGTATTTATTGTATCACTCTTTTATCACACTGTATAGACGACAGACTGAGGCACTCCACCGCAACAAAAACAAGGTTAACACACTCACTGATTAGAATGTCAGTGTGTACCTTAAAAAGAAATGTAAGTCGCTTTGGATAAAAGCATCAGCCAAATACATACATGTAAATATATTCACCCAAGAAAACCCCACAATGTTTGGAATTTGTTGGTTTCAGTGTAGTGTTGCGCTGTGAAACGTGGGATAGAAAATGGAAATCACCTACCTATCTTAAAGTTTTAGCTAAAACAAACAAACAAACTGTTGATCATTTTACCTTTATTTTCCAGGAATAAAAATATACAGTTGAACACTTCTTGACCTTTAGTGACATCATAAAAGCACTCTACAATATTGACAATAGACAATGCACATCTTTTTTACTTGTAAAACTTAGCTTTATTAATATGACAGCACCTCTAGACAAACACACAAGGCAGCTTAACACAAGCAAAATATAATAATATAAGCAACCTAAAATAAGCAATTGTTTTGACAACTAGCCCAAGTCTCCCTAATATGATTATTGAACAAAATAACCCCAAAAGTGTGATTGAGAACCAAAATCACATTTCACATGGTAGTTTTGATCAAAATGTATTCCTGCACTGTTTAGCTATTATCATTTTCTTTCTTTTCTGGCCTGGTTTGAAAAACACTTTGGGGCTTCAGCAATATGAATGACAAATGCTGTCTCTCTGTTTCTCTTAAACGCTCAATTTTAGTCAATCAGTCAGTCGGGTGTCTTTGTCTGCTGGATGTTGATTTCCCCTATGGCAACTGTGCGTTTCACAATATGCCACAGCAGACTCTTCATTTCATGCCTGTGTCCTTCAAATAGCTCCTGCTCTCAGCTTATTATCACCATAATCATTTCTGTGGCCAAATACAGTAAATTGTATGAAAAACCTCTTAGGTGTGCTAATGCATCATCTGGCTGTATTGTGCATTTCGCAATCATAGGCCATTGCTTGTTGCTAATACAGCCAATTATTTTAATGTTTTTTTTCAACCTGTTGAAGGTAAAACATGTTCCATCAACCCATAAATATACAGGAGAAATAGATCAGCAGATTTGTTTGTTGATAATATATAATTGTCACACTCACACCACACAGACTCTTAGTCTCTTTGTCTTAGTTTCCCTCCACTCATCAGTAGCCATGGACACTAATATAATTTGTCATTCGTTTCAGCTGTTTACCCTATTTCCTTCAGCATATGTCACTCTGTATCAGTTGTCATTTGTTTGGTCTGTTATCATCCCTTTTGTCAGTGTTACCTGTTGGTTTGATTATTAAATGCTACTCTTGAACTTGACTCTCAGGCACAAGCCTTCTTCGTCAGTCTCGACAGAAGACCGTACAGAAGACGATTACACTGCAAAATTTGCCAGGGTGGCTCAAATGAGCCATGTTTTTTTTTCTTCTGTCATCTCGCTGTTCGGGATTGGGGAAAACTACCATCACCCTGCAGACCTTTGCTCCGGAGACCATTGCCCCAGAGCCAAAGAGTGCGTCTGACTAGGGGTGTGAGCCCGCGACACCAGCGACAGAGGGATATCTGCTGGACACAGACTGGCTGATTGATTTGAACACCGTGGTACTGCCTCTCACCCTATGCCACCTGGTACCATCTCCCCTTCCAAATCAAGACTGCATTGAGACTGTTTCTGTAACTTGTTGTAAATGTTTCTCTTTTAGCACATATCCCATATCACCGCAAAGCTAAGTCAGTCATTCATCCCCACCTCTGCTGGATGCTTTACCTCCAGCCTCACCCAAGCAATATGATCCTGTGGCTCTCGTCACTCTACCTCTGCCAAGGACTTGTGAGCTGTCTGCTGTTCTCCGTTCCTCCACCTCTACATTTTATACATTTTTAAATCTTGCTAATGACTAACAAAGCATTAAATGGTTTAGCTCCACAGTACTTGAGCGATCTCTTAACACATTATAGTCCTTCACGGCTATTGCGATCCCAAAATACTGGCCAGCTTATAATACCTAGAATATCAAAGTCAACTGCTGGCGGTCAATCTTTTTCCTATATAGCTCCTAAACTCTGGAACAGTCTTCCTAATACAGTTCGGGAAGCAGACACACTCTGTCAGTTTAAATCTAGACTAAAAACACATTTCTTCAACCTGGCATACACATAACACATTATACATAAATTTTTAATCAAATCATGTAAAATGATTGTTAGGCTGCATAATTTAGGTCAGCCGGAACCGGGAACATTCCCATAACACCTGATGTACTCGATACATCAGAAGAAGAATGGCATCTACGCTGATATTGTTCTCTGTTTATTCCGAGGTTACCGTGGGCAGCTGGATCCGGGCCGTATCCAGATCAGATGAAGGACCTGGACACGTGCACAGCACTGCCCTGAAGTGTCTGCGGAGACCGTGACTCTACTAGACCCTCCCCTGTGTAGATCATGAACCCATCTCTAAACGGATCAAATTGGACTTAATTGTTATCAATATAATAATCAAACAATCAAATCAATCAAAAATCAAAACTTAACACTTAATATTCATCAATTATATTAATTTGCCTGCTCTTTTGAGGCTGCCGTTCAGCCAACCAAACTTTGTTTATAATGTTTTCATGTGACCACTGTAAAGCTGCTTTGAAACAATCTGTATTGTAAAAAGCGCTATATAAGTAAATGTGACTTGACTTGACTCTATGGGTACAGTGGGCTCCTCTGTCCTCGTTCACACCGACTCCACCTCAGTCCTCCGGTACTCTGGCTCTGCTTCGATTGCTCATTAAAGTGCCCTCGCCTTGGTTGCATGAACCAGCGGTGTCATGCCCTGGGATCCATTGGTTCCACCTCCGTTGCTTGTCTCCTCCCTCCTGCAACTCCACCATGAGCTCTGGCTCTGCTGCACTGGCAATTCTCCATCACTGCCGGGGTCTCGTCATTCCACTTTCACCATTCCTTCACCGTCCCTTCGTCCACCTCCTAAACCATCTCCTCTCCATGTCGCGAGGTCGTGCCTTCCTGGAGAGAACCATGTTTTCATTCAGTCTCTTTGTCTTCGTTTCCCCCCACTCATCAGTAGCCATGGACACTAGTATGATTTGTCATTCGTTTCAGCTGTGATTACCCCATTTCCGAGAGTGTATTAGTCAATGTTTAATTTGTCCAGTCTTCATATGCCTTCGCATCCTTTTCGTATGTTAACTGTTGGTTTGATTATTAAACGCTACTACTGAACTTCACCTTCGTCAGTCTCTGTTCGGTGCTAACAATATTAGAAAATGCTGGATCTAACAAGTGGTTGTTGACAAAAATGAATGACTCTGTGGAGGGAATTTGCCTCCATGCTGTGCATTCAAATTGTTTAGAGCACAGCTGAATTATTCTGCTTATACCATACCATTGGAAAGTCAAAACTGTCATTGATGTTTGCAGTGCTAAATTTGACTAGAAGGGTTAAAATTATGGTTATTTTTGTCAGCTACCCTTAGTTCATTTTCTTCAGTGCTCCATACTAAAAATGTTTCAGACTATACGAAGCATGTCTTGCCCATTAAAACAGTACAACATTTGTCCACAAGGGGTGGAGAAAGAGTGGATTGTATTATTACTCTCAAAAAGGGAAATTTAGTCTGTATGTTCAGTCAAAACCACAAGGGAATGAAACTCCATCCAATTGACAATTAGAAGACTGGTTACATAGGGTTCTTTTAAGTTTCATTAAATGTGATTAATTACTACTCAGTACTGTAAACATTAGTACCTTACATTATAATTTTAGCCTCTTTGTAATTGCTTATTTTCTTTCTCCTGCGACCTCTCCCTTACCTCTTATGTAGCACCATATATGTTTGGATAATGTTTATGAATGTATTTTGGCACGATTTCCTCGAGGACCATGTATTTTTATTTAGTGTGTGTACTAATATAAGATGTTTGGTTTTCATTTTTAGATGCTTTGTTTCAAGATTCTACTGATGAAAAATAGCCTTTTTGGCTAATTCTGGCACATTTACAGACATGTTTATTAATGTGCACTGCCCCTTTAAACAAATAAATTTGAGTTAGATTTGCATTCTGACTGTTTTACATCAGACATAGAGATAAAGATGTGCACCAAGGTTAAATTTATTTGATTGAATTTGAGAGAGAGAGAGAGAGAGAGAGAGAGAGAGAGAGAGAGAGAGAGAGAGAGATGTGCGTGTCTCTGTACTAGCAATGAAGCTGTGAGTTTCATTACTACAAAAACAGCAATGTTATAAACTCCTTGCTGAGTAATATAATGTAGCAATTCAGTAGCGAAGTCAGTTTATTAATACAAGTCACCGGGCAGAATTGACAAGTTTCTGTTCTCGCACCATCTCTGTGCGTGAGTGCGAGTGACATGTGTGTGTGTGTGTGTGTGTGTGTTTGTGTGTGTGTGTGCACTTCAATGAAAGCAGGACATTTATATAACGATGATTAAACTCACTTGAACTACCTGTGCTTTATTGCACATCTTCCATCTTCGATCAGAATTGAGTATTCAGACAGACAATGTTAAAAATGATCATAACTTTCATACCTTGATGATAACTCCTGCGGTGTAGCTGAGAATACAGTGGTGATCAGCCTCCGCAATGATGCAGGAAATAGACAACATCATATGAAAAAGCAATAGCCTTGTACAATATATGTGACCAATTCAGTTGTTGAAAAGCATCCTGTGTATTATAAAGCTCTTATATAAGGTACACAGCAGATATAGGGTATTTTTCTGCTTATCTTCACTAAATGTCTTTACTTTTATCTCATGAATGGATGTCGTTTTGATGGGCAAAGAGGGCCTATGTAGATACTTTGTATGTAAAAGATGCCGGATTGCAGTGTTTATACTGATGGGAGACAATGGTTAACACAAAAAAGAGCATCAGCTTCTAGACTGAGATTGGACGAATGAGTTTAAAACACATGTCTCCCTGACAACAACAACTGGCCTTTTTTAAGAAGTATTGCATGGAGCCTTTACTGTTTGCTCTCCCAGACTAATTGCAATAACTGGAATCTGCTGTATGAGTTACTCAGACTGAATCAATCCCGAGAGAGTTAAATATGAAATATTTGTCCTTTTAAATATTTTCTTTCTTCACTAGGCTGCTTTGCTGGGACTCCATGGATCTTATGGAAATAATACTGCCATGGTAACATTATAAAACATGACTTATAATAAAGACCCTTAATTTTTATTACATAAAATGAATGACATCGGTTTACAGAGCTAATTGCCATCATGTTTATCTCTGCAGGTCATTCGTCCTTTCAGTGGCATTTTCGGTTGCTGTTGTTGCCACTGCAGCACTGAACTCATTCATGTTGTGCAATTGGATTATTTACACTCATATATCCCGAAACAAACTGTGACTCCACAATTGTTCATATCATAGCTAATTCCAAAAGAAAAGACGCTCTCTTTGAACCAGTGCAGGTGCCAGCAACCTTTTTGACATGAAATGCCATCCCATCATTTATAAAGTGTTGTTTGGAGAGCAAAAAGACTGAACCCAACTGAACCGCACAGCATGACCCATAGGTCACTGGATCCATTAACTTGCACGTTCCATTGCAGCACAGGTCAGTTTTTGTTAAATTTATGGTTTGGTGGCTTAAAGTGAGGAATATTCCACATATTTCTTGCCACATGGAGAAAAAGCATCAAATACATTCTTCGTTAGTATCTATAACTCATGTGATTTATATCATTAAGGGTCAGATTATCATTCTTAAAATTAGATTTAACCATGTAAATTTTAATGCAAAGATGAAGCTTGATGTAATTCCTGCAGACCCGGCAATTGACCACAATATCGTTGCGCAACTAGGGTCCACAAAATTAGCACCAACCAAGGAAGTGGACAGTATAAGAAACCTATGGGTAGTGTTTGATGACCTACTGCACTAAGGCCCAATCGTGCAGGTTTGCTCTTTACAACATCAGGAAAATCAGACCCTTTCTGTCAGAGTATGACTTCTTGTCCAAGCTCTTGCTCTCAAGATTGGACTACTTAAATGCAGAATTAAAATTCCAAGCAGAGGATCCGAAAGCAGCAGCACATCTGATCGTCAACCAGCCAAAGAGAACCCATGTCACATGCCTCCTGATTTCACTCTACTGGTTCCCAGTTGTAGACACAATTAAACACAATTCAATTTAAAAGGCTTTAATTCTGGCTTTCAGACCTAACCCTGGAACAGCACCCTTTTACCTCAATTCTCTTCTATAAGGGCCAGTCACACAGCCGATCACGCACAAATTACTCACAAATCACGCACAGATTGGGTTTGTGCGTGCTTGTGCGTCGATAAATTGACCAAAGTATTCCATGAACATTCGACGCATGAATCACTGACGGAGCGCGTCCAAACACACACGCTTCGCGAACGTTCCACGCACAAGAAAAAAAAAACTCAAAATCACACACAAACCGCCTTCGACGCACATCCACTTACAATCACTGACGGTCCACGTTCGTTCCACCGACGAAATACGCATACGACGCACGCTCCGCGCAGAAACGAAAATCTGTGCGTAATTCATGCGTTTTCGCTGTGTGACTGGCCCTATAAGTATATACTCCCTCCCAACAGTTAAAGTTCACCCAAAAATGAAAATTCTGTCATTAATTTCTCTCCCTCATGCCATTCTAAACCTGTAAGACTTTCATTCATTTTTGGAACACAAATTATGTTTTTCATGATATCTGAGAGCTTTCTGTCCCTCCATGGACAGGTGAAGTAAAGGTGAAGTGTATTTGTTTTTTTATTATTTAAGCTTTATTATTATTTAAATGTTGATGTGAAAGGGTCTTTACATTTGCCCCAAAACAGTACTTTTGTTTAAACAATCAAACAAACAAGCCCAGCTCAGAGAAAAAGTGACACAAAAGTAAAGTAATGGATTACTTTTCTTAAAAAGCTACTTTTTAAGGGAGTGACGCAATATTGTAATGAATTACTTTTCAAAGTAACTTTCCCCAAAACTGGTAATTCATGTTAGCTCTGTGGTAAAACATGCTAGCAATGTGCTAACTCATGCTAGTAACAAATGCAAAATCATACTAGAAACATGCTAGCAATGTGCTAACTCATGCTAGTAACATGCTAAGTCATACTAGAAACATGCTAGCAATGTGCTAACTCATGCTAGTAACATGTTAAATCATACTAGAAACATGCTAGCAATGTGTTAACTCATGCTAGTAACATGCTAAATCATTCTAGAAACATGCTAGCAATGTGCTAACTCATGCTAGTAACATGCTAAATCATTCTAGAAACATGCTAGCAATTTGCTAACTCATGCTAGTAACATGCTAAATCATACTAGAAACATGCTAGCAATGTGCTAACTCATGCTAGTAACATGCTAAATCATGCTAGAAACATGCTAGCAATGTGCTAACTCATGCTAGTAACATGCTAAATCATGTTAGAAACATGCTAGCAATGTGCTAACTCATGCTAGTAACATGCTAAGTCATACTAGAAACATGCTAGCAACGTGCTAACTCATGCTAGTAACATGCTAAATCATACTAGAAACATGTTAGCAACGTTCTAACTCATGCTAGTAACATGCTAAATCATACTAGAAACATTCTAGCAATGTGAGAAACCAAGCTAGCAACATGCTACCAACATGTTAAACAATGCTAACATGCTAATTCATGCTAGCAAAGCTCTTTTAAGTTATTTCCAACATTCAGACAAAGCTTTGTCAGGCCAAAATCAAAGTTTGTTCAGAAACTTTACTCATCTAGTTTTAAATTATAATCATATTAATATTTCAAATTAAATTAATACGTAATACGTTTTCACAATATTATGTTTAGCTATGAATAAATGCAGCCTTGGTGAGCTTAACAGTCTTGTTTCAGGACATTAAAAATACATTTCAGAGCCCAAACTTTTGAACAATGTTGTATATATTCAATTATATGTCACTTTACTCCTCTTGTGTCAGTGTTTACCCTTTTTTGTGCCAACTGTGGCACTCGTTTGTAAGGTTTCCGACCCCTGTGCTGTTCAGTGGAATCAGTGGAAGATTGGGTGATATTCTGTGATATATCACCCGTCCTGTGTATCAGCATGCCGTGTCTGAGGTGTGTTTGATGCTGAGTGGTGTGAAACTGTCCGTGCTGATTCTCGCCTGTGCTCGTGTTCGGCCTTGCTGCTCTTCTCGGCGTCTTCTGACTGCGACACTCTGGCATAAGAAGCTAAATCAGAGAGGGCGAAGTGACCTTATTGCGCTCAATGAGGGGAGACACGTGTGGCGGTGACTAATGGCCCGCATCTGGATGAGAACGAGCATGTGCATGAGTTTAACTACGTATGACTGAAAACAAATTATAACTCTGGGAAAGACTAGACCACTTCACTGATTATAGCAAACCCTGACCATTTATAAAAGAGCCGCGTGGACAGTGACTAATAGCAGGGGAAAACAGTAAACAGGTAATATTTGTAAAGAAATGTGTACCGCAAAATATCATCTGTTGTGTAAGATCTACAAGCTCGTGTTTTTCCCCGCTTCCTGAACATATCCTGAGTTAACCTCCTCAAGCCAGATTTAGCCATCGCAGTGTTTGTTTTGTTTCTATGGCAACAGGAGCTGACAAGTTCACTATTGTGTGCAACTGTTGTGCAGTGAACCGCACAAGGACAACACTTTCTGTTGTTTGAAATGCTGGGTATGTAACTTCAGATATTTTATTTAAAACTAATTATCCCCATCTTTACCTCAAGTATCTTTGTCTGTCACATTACGCTCGGTTCAGTTTCTCTCTTGAATGAATAAAACATTCCCTGCTGCAGAGGTAAATTAATTCTTAGCAATTGTAAAAGGGGACCAATTGGTGAAACAACAGTTGTTAATCAGCCACATGCCAAGATGAAATTTTAATCGGGAATGAAACTATATTTATGTTGTTCTTCCTAAGAGCAAATAATCATGAATGCATACACTATTGACTGAAATATTAAAACTTTATTAAGTCTTTCAGCAGATGACACCCGGCGTGAACACAACACTACAATCTCAAGCTAGAACACCGATTTTTTTAATGAGCTATCAGAAGATGCAAAACACATCCAGTTAATTTTTTAAAAGTCTATTGCTTAATTACGACCCCCAATCCAGGGACATTTAGTGAAATGCAATAAAATCAAGACTCTGTGATTTTATTAAATCTTTCAACTATATTTAACTGACAAAAGTACAAAGAGAATGTTTTCACTGAACAACTTAAAGGGACAGTTCACACAAAAATGAATCACCCCAACAGCAACGCCAATGCCACTTTCAAGGCCCACCTAGGTAGTAAAGAAATCATTAAAATAGTCCATGTGACTACTTAAACTTAAACTTAAAGATATGAGGCAACAAAAAGGCCCCTGCCATTCCTTGGATTGGTTAACATTAACCATATCCGTTGTGATGCTTATGTGAACAACAGCAAGAAAAACTGTTCTTTTGCATACACAAACTATTCCGTTGTTCTTCATTGCTAATTTATTTCTAATCTTTAATAACAGTAATGACAATAATATTTCAAAGTTTTACTGTTCTGACTGTATTTTGGATCAAATAACTGCAGCCTCGGTTAACATATAAGACATCTTTAAAAAACATTTCAAAAACTCGTACATTTTGACAAATTTGAGAAGATTCTGCCATACGGCATTAGAAACCTCATTCTTGCCAAGCTTGCATTGTAGTTTGATTTGTGAACAGATGGCTTCTTTTAAAATCAATCAAATCTGAGTTACCGATTTTAATAATTTTATGAATCATTCACTGAAATTGTGTTACAGTATGTGCACTTAATCTATGGACTACATTATAAAACGAGGTTCCTAACTCTTATAATATCTACTATAATATATATATTTTAAATTTAGGCCATAATGTTTGTAGTAAATGGTTTTTTAAATGAATGAAATTTAAAAGTTTTCATTATGTATACTGATTTTAAAAACTAGAGGCAGCAAACATATTATAACCCCTCCAACCACCTTACTTATTGTTATCTGTTAAATGCACTATCCCTCGACCTCTGTCTCCTGTATCTGAGCTGCATTTGCATGCTCCTATTCTGCTCTGAACACAGTCATGTTAACATTCAACAGTACACATCATATCATAACTGATAGTGGGGGTCACATTGCCCCAGTGGAGCTGGGATGCAGATCCGTATCTACTTTGATCTCATTACTCGGAGGTTTCTACAGGACCCTTGCTAAGTCTTCATCTCTTATTCCTTTTCATAATGTTCCTTATTCAAAGAGCTTCTCAAATTTGGTGTCATCGTTCTGTATGCACGCAGCATAGGAGGGAGATCTCCCTCCAATACTGTAAGACATGAAAGAGAAAATGCCCTCTACAATCACGAATCTTTCAGAGGAGGTGTCAGCTTGATGTCATCACTTCCCTGGATTGGCTCCCGCCATTAAACCGATCACCCTGGGTGCAGAGAAAAGAGAGAAATACTGATTCATCCGGAAGACTCGTTGAATTTGGAACCGTGTATTAGCATACAACTCGTTCTGATTCTGTGTCAGAAAGATATGCTAAAAATAGTAAGAGTAGTATATTAGTATGCGGTTCCAACTTTCAGAAACAAAAAACTGTCTTTATGAGTGAGTCACTGAATCATTCACTCAACCAATGCACTCAAATCGTCTTTGGGGAAGTATATACCCTACTCTGTGTAACAATTTGTTGCTAGACCTTTTAGACCTCTTTTGCGGCTTTTCCTTTTTCTTTTAAAAGTGACTAAAATAGATCTCTCTCTGAATCTGGTTTGTTCAACGAGAGGCAGATTTCAAATTCGGCACAACTCATTAGCACATAGTGGCATCTAGTGAGTTTTCTGCATTGAAAGTAGTTGGCAAAAGTGTGTAACTCAGTAATGTGCAACGGTCTATGGACAAACACTTGTTCTGTGGGATTGTTTGGAACTGTTTTTGCTGGTGGAGCAAAAACAGACGGCCAGTATTGTTTCTAAACTAAGTTATTAAATTTGTACAAGCATATTAAAAGCACATAGGCTACATGAAATAGTAAACAGACTGATATCTACTGATATTAACAAATATTCAATATCAAAACAAGTCCATGTTTCAAGCAAATATGAAAATAATTGATTTGATAATTGATATGAAAATGATTTTTGTGATAGTGCAGTGGGATTTACAGTGTTCGAATAAAAGTTTGGGGTGAATGTTGCTAAAGAAGCATGTATAGTGGCTGGTTATTTTAGAGAAATGGTTTCCATTTTATTAGCAGTAAATGGAAATATTATGTTTTTTGGTTTGCTCTAACTTCTGGCTAATTTATGATTGATTTTCAATGTTCAAACCAGTTTGTTTGTTATCCCCTTATCTTAAAGTACACACTACCTTTTGTGTTTTCTCATTTTGATTCTATTTCTGAGCCCAAGCTGTAGGTCATGTCATTCTGCAATCGTTTTTTGGGGCGTACACAGCGTATGCATTCATATTTAGTCAAGAGAAGGCTATTTGCTATTGATCGGAAATATATTTGTATTCCTTGAAGACTCTGCTCAAAAAAGACGTATATATCAATCAAGATGAAGACATTTTCTCTTCTTTGATGGCGTAAAATAGTCTCAAATAGATTCTGACTTCTTGCCAAGCATGCATTGCCCCAATCACGAGTGGGTTTATATGGCTGTACTGAACTAAGATGGTGGTTTTTCATGTAATCCCTGCTGCTCAAAGTCCTCTCTCTGGAGACTCTACATCTATTGAATCCATTAGTGGCCTCTGCTTTCAACATCAAACCCCAAATCTCTGATTAAACCACTGTACGCCTCAACAGACTTTCATCTCAGTACGCTGCTGACTGACACTGAATGACAGAGCAGGCATGTCTGTCTCCCATAAATAGTAACAGAAGTCGACATATAACAGCAATCCAACCTTGAAAAGATGCGTTTTCAAGGTACTCCATGCTAATACTCACGATTTCTTTGCTTGACTTGGTACTTAAACATTCTCAAGCTATTTTGGCTACATTTTTAATGCACTATGGGGGATTCGACAGTAACTTTTACCATTAAGTAACAATTTTCATCAGATAATAATACATTGTCTTTCTCAGCATTGTTGAATATTCACTATGCCACAGTAAAAATAACTGTCTTGCAGGCATTTCATCTTTTTTCACTTTGCATAATATTAAATACATTGATTTCAAACAGTCCAATGACGCTTAGAGTCTTATCTGTGAGATATTATGTCTATATAAATGTATCAAACAAGAGAATCAGATACACACACTCAAAAACACAAAAACAGTAACAATCAATGTATCATTTTATAACCCAAATAACTAATCAAGATTAGGAAATTAACTTCAAGCAACTGAGTTTTCTGAGTATAAATGATAAAAATGTTTGGATATTTTTGTAACTTGGAATCTAAATCTTTTCTGCTGTATTTACAATGCCACAAAACATTTTCTCTTTGTACCATATGAGTATTAATGCCCCAGTATAATCATGTATGTAAAAAGACACTGTCTATCGGATCAGAACTAGTCTAGACTGTCTGTGGATAATAAAAATATATCATGAGCTTCTAATCGGCATATTCACTGTTTGCCTATATCTCCTCTCACATGCACGTTCTTATTACCCGATTACGCTTAAAAAGCCGACAATGCACGTGATCACGTAAACGCGTTGACCCGTTTTCCTTTATCAGAGTAAGATCATAAATGACACATCTAAATATTTGCCCCTCACAGCGATTTCGTCCAGCATGGAAATGCATTAACCTTATTTCTTATGTGTGAAATAAGACAGGAATGCCTCCTAAGTGTGGATTTAAGCACATCCAGGAAATATATCGCAAAATCAAACTCTTTCTTGATGCAAAAAATTATAAAAGCTGAAGAAATGCTACAGTCAAAAAGCTGTCCATGAGATGATAATATACTGTATGAACCGTATGAGGTGTGTGTTAAAAACAAAACATCAAATTAAATTCTCAGAGTGTTTACACAAAACTTTTTATGTGTTTTGGCCATTCATTTATTGGACAACATGAAAATGCTTAACATATTCTACAGTTCACTACATTTACTAGTTCTCATGTTTGATTTTTATCATTTATACTATTTAAAAGGTTCAAAATGAAGTAGAACTGACTTGACTTTACGGTACTGTTGTTCCCAGCATGCATAGGGCATGAATAATAAATAAGTTTGCATTTTGCCAGTTTTATTTACACTGTTGTTGTTTAGCGAGTTGCTTGTGTTGCTTGAAGTTAATTTCCTAATAGCTTTACCTTCTCCATGTGAATTTGTGAAAAAGGTGACATCAGAAGCATGTGTATTACATGTTCCCACATTCGTATCAAATGATTGCATGGTGTTTCTTGATAAAGTGACATCGCCTTTTACTGACTTGACATTTTTTGTAATTTTCTCAGATCCGTGTGAACGGCGATTCTTTTCACAATATTGTCATCTTTTTTTAGTACATCGTTGTTGTTGAAACATACATTGTTTAAACATATTTTGACGTCACTACTGGGAAATAAAGTCTTGTAAACTCAGTTTCCTTGCGTTGCCAGGTTATTGGTTTGCATGTAAATCCGGACAACAGGTCATTTCAACAAGCTAATGTTCAGTACGCTGAACGTGCTCACTGTTAGCGGGTGTGTGGAGGCTGTTCTTGTGCTCTTTGTCTGCCGTTGCATCATCCAGGTAGATGCTCACACAATATCTCTTTGAAAAATGCTTTGAGTGTGAAAAAAGCGGTATTGAAATGAAAGGAATCATTAATGTGTATGTGCAGATTGTGCTAAACGTTTCCCAGGAAAATTGTAAAAACAAAGGCCTGCACTTATCAAGCACGCTCTTTTGGAGTGTGAGAGTGTGTATACGTCTTTTTGTTTTGGGACTTCATTAAACATGCCCTTTTTTTCCCGCAGTCTTCACTCTCTTTTCTTTCCTTCTGTCTCTTTGTTTCTCGCCAACACTATCCCAATGTGAAGTGCAGTTCTGAAAGCCTGTCATTGTCTCATACTGCACATCTTTAATGGAATCCTGCTGTGGCATCAAAGAATTGCGGCAACCTCCCTATCCTAAGCAATCCCCTTGACAGTGTTGTGAAGTTTGCGTTGTGTGTGGATGGGGGTGGATGGGCATCAGTAAAGCATGTTTGGCTCACGCTGTTTGTTGGAAAATTGTTATTCCAACAACAAGCAGAGTTTAAACTGCGAATGGTGTAATATCTTGCTTCACAGTTTGGGAAGTGAAAAAAAAAGGGACGGTTCACCCAAAATCAAAAAATTTCATTTATTTTCATCATGCCATTGCAAACACCTGTGACTCTCCAAAGAGGCTCAAAAGAAAGAAGGGAAAAAAGAAAAGAACTTTTCCATGCAACTACAATCAGTGCAACTTTCAAAATGTAAAAACACCATAAAAGTATCATAAAATAGTCCATAAAGGGTGGCCATGTGTTTGATATAAGGTCATTTATATAAATAATAATAAAACTCCTGCCAATTTTATATTCATATATAAAGTCTAATTCAATTTTTCAAAATTTTTTATGTTTCTATATTAAATTTTATATTTAAAACATTAATCTCAGTATCTCAATATAAATGGATTCCTGTCATCCGTGTAAATGCATCTAAATGCCATTTCAGCTTCTGTGCCACTTCTGCAGTGCAAAGATGGATTTTCTTGACAGCCTGCTGATTCAATTTGATTGGTAAGAGCCTTATAGTGTCTTCAATATAAAAATACCACTGTGTTGTGTTGTTGTGTGAATTATTTTGAGGTGTTGTGTAATGACAATGTGTGTGAGATCGGAAGTGAAACAAGATGGATGAAGTTCGCTGCACTTATCTTGTGTGTTTCTAATGAACTCTCATAAATGTAACCAGTAGAGCTAGGTCATATTTCAAAATTTCTCTTGAGTTATTAGATAAGTTTGGTCTGTTCCTAGGAGACGTATACTGTCATATGGACCACTTTAACCCCCCCCCCCCCCCCCCCCATTGAATTTTCAGACTTTCTGTGTTTTCACTGTTATGAGGCACTATTATGCATCGTCAGAAAGAGTGTACAGAATCTCCAGATCAAAACACATAAAACCCCCGTAGAAACAAACCATAAAAGTATTGCTTTTATCCCAAAAATTTGATGGTTGTGGCCCATGATGGTTTTGAAAACCATCAAAAATACTAGCGGTAAACTGGCAACTGCTAGTGAGGAAAGAGTTAATGGCATCAGTTTTGAAGTTTAAATTGCAAGAAGAAAAGTGTTAAATTCTTCAAAATCCTTTTTTTGTTGTAATCCATGACAGAGAAAGTTATAAAGGTCTGGGATGACACGGTGGAGAGAAAATAATCACTTTAAGGCTTACAAAGTAGCAACTGTACACTGAATACCAATTTAAAAGAATGAGAGAAAGAGCTTTGGTGTTCTTATTAAACTTCTACCGTCAATCTCTAAGATCCACTGATTAAGTGAATCGTTCCTTCTCGCAGATAGTTTACAGAGTACAATCAATCAGGCCCAGAATGCTCTGAAAGTGAGAGCCAGAGAGCATTGCCAGGAATAATATCTTAAGGCATAAAACAACGTCAAAACATACAATTTCCCCCTGTTTTCAAACAAATGTTCTTATCAAGAGATATACCCCCCCCCCCCCCCCCCATTTCAGCTCTCAAAGAACATTCATAGTCACCATGGAAACCACAACCTGTGTAATGTCCTTTCAGACTTTATCATTTCTGCTCTTGCCAGTAATCCCACTGATCTGACTGGAGCTGAGCTATTGATTGATGAACCAGAATTACCCTTTCACCTGGTTATCAGTAAATCTATATTTAAACACCCAAGTAAAAAATGGACCTTTCTACTGCATTGTTTTCTACAAATCGGAACACCAAAAATATAATATAGTTCATTCTCATTCACCGCTACAGAAATAACTGTGACACCAATTAAGGACAGGAACCAAGAACTGTCTGTCAGGTTTGTGGAAGGGGATGAGGAGAGGACTCAATGTGCAAAACGATGAGGAACTTTATTAAACGGAAAATGAAACAAAAATGCAACAAAAACCACCCCGAGGGGGAAAGACAAGACTAGACTTTGCTACTAGAACGGGACTCAGGACTAGACAAGAACAAAACATGAAAACACCACCTTGATACGATGACGAAACAGCACAAGACAGCAAACACAAAGGGATTAAATAGACCAGGGGTCGGCAACCCGCGGCTCCGGAGCCGCATGCGGCTCTTTCACCCCTGTGCTGCGGCTCTTTCATCCCCTGCACGTAACTTGTAGCAGCAGCCCCGCTATCCGCGATCGGTCCGCTATCGCTCTGCCCACGGAGGAACGGAGTTTCGCACAGCATGCGTGATAGCTCCGTACCCGCTCAATCTGGCAACACAGTACAAGAAGCGCAAGGTTTCGAACCACTTTTATCCGGAAGCGATACTCAGAATGAAGCAATGACGGATTCAACAGAAACCGAGGCCTCGTTTGTCATCGTCACGTGATTTTCGCGGAAACGATACACGCCTCGAATCGGGGCTTCATCTGGAACGCCCCTTTTTGCTCGACACAAACTCCGGAGCCTCGCTTCAGATGTCCCATCTCTACCGGCGGCTGTATGATGGGCCATGGATCCCAAAGGGGAAAAGAGAAAAATGACTGGTTCAACGTTTCTTGGACCGAATCATTTGCATTCATTGCCAATGCAGAAGGATTGCCTGAATGTTTGCTTCGTAGCGAGAAGTTGTCAATTATCAAAAAGAGTAATTCCAGGGAAGTCATGCTACATTTGCAGCCGAGTATCCAGTTAGGTAAGAGAGAAAAAGTGCGATTACATTGCTTCGGGAGAAATTAGAGGAGCGAAAAAATAGATTTAAGAAGTGGATTGCATCTCCAAACTCCACTACTGCTGCAAGTTTTGATGCAACCCGGGAGATAATAAAACGTGGAAAACCGTTCACAGTTCAAACTTTCGTTTTCCCATTCGTTTTCAAACAGTGTTTTTTGCACTGACTTGTTTGGCATTTGCACAGAAATTAAACTTAAACTGTATTCATTTGAGTTTATATACTTTACCTTTTAAAAAGGCTGCGGTTTTATTTTTATAAATGCAGGCTGCGTTTTATTGCACTTGTTTAGTGCCCAAATAAGGGGCACGTTATGCACATTAAATTTTTTTCTCGAATCGTCAAAATAAAAATAACATTAAAAATCGGATTTCTTTATTGCATTTCTTTAATTTTATCAAAGCAATGAAACAATTCATTAATATTGTAAAGAAGTTAAACTTGAGGCGACATTGTACAAAAGAACAGTCGCGTGGTGCGTCGTTCTCAACAGAATGCACTGCAGGAAAAATAAACATTTAATCATAAATGCTCATTATGTATTTATGGCCAACCTAATCATTTTTATAGTAGGCTAAATATAGCTAATATAGATACATACAGCATGTGTTGCCTTCATTATAAGGCTTATATAAGGCTTTTAATTTTTTGCGGCTCCAGATATATTTGTTTTTTGTTTTTTTTTGGTCCAATATGGCTCTTTCAACATTTTGGGTTGCCGACCCCTGAAATAGACATAGAAGGGAGGATAATTGAGTTGGAAACAACTGGGGCAAATCAAGTGATAACAGGGGAACAAGACGGGCGGGGTTACACAATTACAAGACACGATCACACAGCCAATGCGAACGCACACATCGCCACGTGTCCACATGAAACAAAGATGGCGTGCAGCTGGTGAAACACAAACTGCACGCCACCCAACACAACATGAAAGCACGCGGCCGATGTAAACACGAACCGTGTGCTAAAAATTACACAAAGACAAGAGAGAGCGAGGCTCGTGCAAAGCTCGAAAACCACGCCCACTCACATGACGTAGAGTGCAGGAGGACGAGCAAACACACGTCTCGGACGCTCACAACAAGGACAAACACATGGGTCATGAATGCCGAATCCCGACTCAAAACTGAGAGCTCTGTCAGAGCTCTGTCGCAACACCAAGAAATGACTAGACAGAATGTGGAAGTAGCCTGTGGCAATTTTCTTGATTTAAACTGGTCTAATTTAAACGTGAACATTAAATAACAAAATCTATTTTCTGAAGTGCTGTTCCAATGCACATGCTCCTTTAAACACGAGAATGATTTTTCATATGAAAACGATTTGGCCTCCATGTTAGAATTAAGAATTTTGCCTTCTAGCTCTAATTTGGATGTTAATATGTTCATGTGTTTTGTATAATTAATGAAATCTGCTTCCAATCCAGCTCATTAGTTATTACATTTCTGCATTCTGTGATAAGAAACCCATCCCCCTGGGGAAGGGGAACAGCATGGTCCAACAGAGACTGATATATAGAGATCTTCTTTCAGCTTTGCCTGAGGTAAAGTTTCACATCCCGGGGTGTCGACCCAGTGTTTTGACCCACAGCATGTTCTTCTCTAAATCCACTTGATAATAATGTTTTACCTGCAGCTCCAATGGCACTGCAAGCCTTAACCTCTTAAAACACAAGCACACACGTGTCATGGCCTGTCTAACCCACAGACAGTAGTGCAGAGTCAGAGAGAAACAGCTTCATCTCTTTAAATACAGTCCTTCATGGACAACGCTTGATTCTACGACCTGGCTTCATAAATATTTTCCTTTCCACTTGCTTAGAAGGGGAATTGAGAGAAAAGATGCTTAAGGCCGGTTCAAACCGCATGCTGATGTATGAAAAGCACACACAGTTCAACTGTTTAATGTGACCGGCTGACTGTTTGACCTATCGGTGTACTCCGATGCTTTAAATCAGTTCCCCTCTTGCAATGATGACTACACACAATCTAGAACAGGGGTGTCAAACTCAATTGCACAGGGGGCCAAAATCCCAAAAAACTTTAGGCCGCGGGCCGAACAGGATAAACATTTATTGAAAACACTAAAACTAAACTTTTAAAACTTACCTTTTTTAAATTAGATGTTAATAAAAACAGACAGAAATATTATTCTGGAATAAATCAACTTATACCTTAAATAACTTAAAAATATAAAAATATTTTTAAAATACTTAATTTTTTTTTAAATATATCCTGTCTAAATTATACAAGTTAGAAATAAAGTAAACAAGTAAGTAAAGTAAAAGTTAAAAGAACAAACATTCAAAATTCTTTACTCTTATGTCATTTTATATAAAACTTAAAAAGATTTATATATAAAAGATTTTGCTCTCCATAATACGAGATTTTCGGTTTCTGGAATTTTTGGTTTCAGTGGGTGGAGCTTACATGAATATTCATGACTTTCCCGGACATGCGCGTGAAACTGAGAATTTTAGTTTACGCTCCTCTTTGTTTCTCCGCAAGTTTAATGGATTATTTAAAAGAAAGGTAAATATAGTTTCAGCGCGAATGTATGTCTAAATACGCTTCAATTGTTTATCGTTTCATGACAGTTTATAATGTTTTTATTAGTTCGCATGTTTTGTGCAGTTCCTGAATATATAATGACATATTCACTTCATATAATATCAAGATAAAGCACTGCAAACTTCCACTAGATACAATGATTATATTGTTGTGTTCTTCCTTTGTACCTTGTGATGCTTTAAACGTACTAATCATCTGTTGAATGTGATGACTGAAATAAACCTTAAATGCATCTGTGGGCTACAAGCTTTTTTTATTACTATATTCTTGCTTATTTTGTATATATAGGCCAATAACTTAAGACCCACACAAACATGATTGTGTTGCCTTAATACATAAATCAATTTTGATTTAAAATTATATGGACAAAATTGTAAGAAATAAAATAAAAAAGTAACATTTTTTAAATGAGAGAAATATTTTACATCCTTTTACAGAATATAGTAACCAATTTTATGTTCAAAATAATTTTATTTAATTATGCATACTGGCAAAAATAATGTAATTTATTTTAACATTTTGGGTGAAACACATTTTTGTTTTTATACAATAGACCTACAGTACTCTTCAAAGGTTTGGTATTAGTACGAAGACTGCACTTAAAAAACTATAATATTGTGAAATGCTGTTTTCTGTTTTAATATATATATATATATTATTTTTTTTTTTTTTTTTTTTTTTTTAAATCTTGTGATGGCAGAGCTCATTCCTCCACTCTTCAGTGTCACAAGATCCTTCAGAAATCATTTGATGATGATTTGCTGCTTAAGAAACATTTCTGATTATTATCATGTTTAAAAGGGAAGTGCTGCTTAATGAAGTGTGGAAATCATTATACAGTGTTTTCAGGATTCTTTAAATAGAAAGTTCAAAAGAACAGCATTTATTTGAAGTACATCATTTGACATTGCAAATGTCTTTACTGTCACTTTTGATCAATTTAATGCATCCTTGCTGAATAAAAGTTTACATTTCTTAAATTCCTGATTCCAAAATTTTGTCTTGCAAATCTTAAGAGTGATTAAGAAAAAGCCAATATCAGGATGCCAGAATATCATAAATGTTTTAAAATAGATCTAATAGATTTTTAATTTTTCAATATTGCAGGTCAAAAGTGCCTCTAATAGAAGCACAGTAATAAGCACAACATGCAGGTACATGGTGCAAAACATGCATGGTCAAAGAAAGAACAGATGACAAAGAGTAACACCACTGGTTGTGAAGTGTTTAAAAGGACACTGATATGGTTGTAGATGTTATTTCAGTCATTGTCAGAACCAACACTGTTTTAAAGCTTAACAGAAGACCATAGCAATACATAGATTCAATAGTTTATGTAATTTAATAATATTCTATATCTGCTCTTCTATTGAAAATCAGTGTATCTGTAATCATACAGGTGTTCTGGAAATTTTGGTTTCACTGTGCAAGTGGAACCTTAAACCATAATTTTAATTTGTAAGGATTTAGTCTTAGTTTTGTTCTGTTTCTTCATGTAATCATTATATCGAGGATGGTGAGATCAGATCTCTGTGTGGAGAGTACTATCAACACTATCTGTTGTCAGACTCCTTGACTACAAAAATCTTATTGAATTAATTACAATTAAAATGAATGCCAAAAGGGATACTTTGAAACTAATATTTCCTACTGACACACTACAGCAAAATATAGAAATAACTGCCTTAAAACACATTTTTGTGGAGAAAATATTATTATGCATAATACATTTCCACAATACTGGAAACATGGTAAACATTTTTTAATTTTCATCAATGTTTTTCAGACTTTTCCAACCTGACAGCATAGAGACAACAACCAGAGGACATGGAGAATGAACAGTCTGAATTAAAAACATCATATATGATACATTGCAATAGGTTTATTGCAGTTGTTACGGTCAGTGACGTATTCAATAAATGAAAACAACTAATAAAAGACATCACATGGTACAAAGGGAGAACACAACGAAATGTAATCAATGTATAGCACTAGTTGGAGTTTACAGTGCTTTATCTTGATATTACATGAAGTGAATATGCTGATTTCATTCAGGAACTGCACAAAACATGCGAACTACAAAAAAGATTATAACCCAGTAAACACAAAACATTCCTTTAAGGTTCCCATTTAGTTCCTGTTTGGTTATTTTTTTGTAAACTACAGGGAACTTCATGAGTCTTTTGATTTGTCCAGTCTGCTAAAACAATAAACTATCATCTGGGACACTCTTGTATTTTATTCCACACATTACACATCAAGTTATGAGCTACATTAATTGAGTAAATTCTTTATAATGGCAATATTTTGAGTAAGATTTATACAAACACACAATGCAAAAGATAAGAATGTGTGCAACAGGGTCTATTGCATGTTCCTGTTTATAGCCTATGGCAGCAGAATAATCACACCAGTGGAAGTTACAGTTTATTAGGATACAGATACAGTTTTGTTGCTTTGCTCTAGGTTCACAAAAATAAGACCGTTTAACTTCTACAAATAATATGCAAATGAGAGTAACTGAAATTAACGTAGACTCGTGTCAGTTTAGTACGTTTATCTTACTGTACATGTCTACAATAATTCATATTCGCAAACAAAAACAGCTGTGGTTTGTCGTTTAAGATCTAATTACCTTTTCTCAATGTGGAGATTTGTGCAAGCATTGACTGGTATTTTCAGTTTCACGCGGCACGCGCATGCGTAGGAATATCATGAATATTCATGTTAGCTCCGCCCAGTGAAACCGAAAATCCCAGAAACCGAAAATCTCGTAACACCGGCAGTATGTCAGTAAACATATACCGTATTTTCCCGCATATAACCCATGGGTTATAGCAGATTTTACAAACTATATCACAATTTGTTTTACACGTAATAATATTTCAATATATTTGTTACGTCCCTAAGTACGTAATGTTTTTTTTTTTTTGCGCTGTATTTTCTATCTGGCGCTTGTCCTATCACTCTAACAGCTGGCGCTGATATGCTGTCTGACCTGTCAATCATGCAAGAAGACGTTCTGCCATGAGGGCGGGCTCTTCTCATCCGATGATCAACACCTGAATTTCGCGCACAAGCACTGTGTACCGAGCCTGAACAGTTATGGATAATTGACAATAACAATCGCGCGGTACTGGCGCGAGCGCGAAGCATCATTAGCCACTTCCTGTTTAATACAGGAAGTGTTCGGCGAGTCAGCTGGAGCGCGGGACATCTCGCGGGCCATAAATAAAATGCTCTCGCGGGCCGGACATAATTACACGCCGGGCCGGATGTGGCCCGCGGGCCTTGAGTTTGACACCTATGATCTAGAACAAATCATAGGACTGGGTGATAAACTATATCATATAGAGATCGCGATAGCTATGATAAGCTCTTATTTGATTATTTTTACTTGATATGGATTAATCTAACAGCCTATCACATAAACGCCAAAATCAGAGCAAGTCGCTAATAAATGATTTCTGCGTCTCTGTGTGAGTTAACGGCGCGGTTTTGTCTGATTCACAAACTCATACGTGACGTGAACACATGAACTTCATCTCCAGAGCCGCTTCACAAGCTTTTAACATTTAATTTGAGAAAAACTACCATCAGATACACAGTGATTTTCACAACAAACCGTCAAAATAAGAGTTTGGCTTAACTTCAAGCAATTATGAAATATAGAAGCATAACACTGCTGCATACTATAATCTGCTTCTCAATGTTACAATAATGTTATAACTATTTCTAAGGAATATCATACAACCAATAATTTTTTTCTTCTATGTTTTAAATTTTATTTTCTCTATGGCTTAAATTTTGGTCTGTTTGTCACACAAAGCTATCATCTATGACTTGAGAATAGGGCTGAACGATATATCGAAATTAGCCAATTGAAATATCCCAAATGCATATACCTGAAAAATAAAACAGTTTATTTAATTTGGATCTTTGAGTTGTATTTGTCATTTGCATCTTATCTATATAGCATATATCGTTCTTTTATCGTTCTTATATCAATATCGTTCTTATTTAATATCGCTAATATCGCTAATATCGTTCTTATTTTTAAAAACAGATGCAATTCAATAACAGTCATCATAATTTTCAGTTTTTAATACACTTAAACCTAATTTACATTTATTTTACACAGTTAAAGCCTCGTATTACAGGTTGAATATTTTTTCACTATTTTTCCATATTGAAAATTGCAGTATTAAACAATTTCATGCAGCTCAGGACTGCTTTTATATTGGTTTTTGGTCTTTGGAATTTTGCAATATAACCCAAAAATGGACATTCTGTAATAATTTACTCTTTTGTGACACACCAAAGGAGATATGTTAGGAGATATTATATAAATATATAACATATTTGAGATATTATAACTCTTTTTGTCTGTCCACCTGAATAGAATGGGGTCCAATGGTTTTTTGACCCTGTCAGACAAACAGTGTTCCAAAGAAGAAATAGATACGCTTTCATTTTAACATTGTTTTTTTATTCTTAAGTGTCTATCTCTGCTTCACATCTCTTTTCACCCTTAATAAGGCTGAATGATTCACACTGACAGCTTTCTCAGAAATGCAATGAAGCTATTTTATGAATTGCTGATCATTCTGTGTACAAGCCGTTGCTTTGGAACCCTGTGTACAAGGGTTGATGTGCTGACCTTGGAGTCTGAAACCTTGATGTCTTCCTCTGCTTCTTTTCTCCTCTCTTCTCCTCACCTTAAATTCAGCATCATTGTTATCTGAAAGTTCGGGTGAAAAAAAAGAAAAGATTACTTTCAGAATCACACTAAGAGCCGAGCTCAATGTTTATTTTTGTGTGAAAGCCTGATTCTTAACATCAGCACAAGTGTGTAACTGAAGGACATCAGCAATGTGATCAAGGTCATTCAGAGCTGGAGTGCAACCGTGTCTGATTGGTTGTGACTGACAGGATTGCTCGGTAAATACTAGTCTACTGACAGGGGAACTGATTGCACTGTTTATTTGCATGCACTGTCTGTTGTGTTATTTTAGCGCAGATTCGCATACGAGGTATGCTGGAAACTACCGTAGCAGATAAAAGCATTACTTATGCACGATTTTCAACCTTTTGTTCAACAAGCGTTTCATAAAACACATTCAGGTGTTGATAAGAAAATGCATCAAGCTAGAAGAAAAATGTGATTTATAATAAATCATGAAAATCATCAAAAATGCTGGCAACTTAGGCGGGGAAAGAGTTAAAAGGCTGAAAGGCACAAATATCTCTCACGCTCTCTCTCTTACCTCTGATCTTTGTGATTAAAACACAACGATGAACCTAATTGTTTGATGCTGCAAAGAATGACAATTACAGTGATTCTCATGATGCATAATCACTATTTCAGCACATTTAGCACCTGGTTAACCAGATTGCACGTTTGTGATTGATTTGATTTTTTTTTGTAGTTTTTATTTAGTCCCGTTACATGAAGAGTTTAAATGTTTGACATTTATCATGTTTGACATGTTTTGACATGTATCGCCATAAATATCTGACTGCATGTCATAAATGTATATGATATAGATTTGTGCTGTGAAAACTCTCAAATGCCCATCTGCTTACACAATTTCACAACTATCCCTGCATGGCAAACTTGAACATGATCTGTGACCCCATGCTGAAAATCTTCAGCTTTAGCAGGTGTATGTGGGAGATTATGTTCACCTGCCATCTGCTCTGTAGAGAGGCATATCTTCCCTTGTGCATTAAAACGTCTCGGGTTACGAATGTAACCCTGGTTCCCTGAGGGGAACGAGACGCTGCGTCAAAGCGCTAGGGGAAATAGCCTGACGTGAGTCACGTGAAGATCTGTGCAACCAATGAGAGACGAACGCGTGTGAATGCGTCACCGCCGGCGCGTGCCGGTGACGTCATGAGAGAGCATAAAGGCGCGCCCGAAACCGGGAAGCGACAGCTAAAGAGTGTCTGAAGCGGGCCCGGAGGCGCAAGGAGCTGAGGCAAAGACGCAGCGTCTCGTTCCCCTCAGGGAACCAGGGTTACATTCGTAACCCGAGAAGTTCCCTTTCAGGGAACTCGAGCTGCGTCAAAGCGCTAGGGGAACGCTATACCAACGCCACCTCAGCGAGGTGTATGTCCGGGTACCCCAACTCCGGGTATGTCCCAACTCACTGAGAAAGCATCCTGGTTCCTGGGGCGGAATCGAGGTCCAGTTGGTAAAACCTCATGAATGTGTACGGCGAGGACCAGCCAGCTGCAGCACAGACATCCGACAAGGAAACTCCAGAGAGGAGAGCCTTGGATGCTGCCACGCTCCGAGTGGAGTGGGCCCGGACCCTCAAAGGAGAGGCATGTCCAGCCGACTCATAAGCTAAACAGATAGCGTCGACTATCCATCTGCTTAGGGTTTGCTTGGAAGCTGGAGCCCCCTTAGGGGTCCCAAAGCAAACGAACAGTTGGTCCGACTTACGCCAAGTGGCAGTCTTGAAAACGTAAGCGTCCAGTGCTCGCATTGGACAGACCTTGTTCTTGTGCTCCTGCTCATGATCGTCAAATGGGGGGAGGGCAGAAGGCCTGCAGCGTGATAGATCGAGCCACATTAGTGGGAACCTTGGGGACATAGCCTGGCCTCGGGTGGAGAAAGGTTTTTCCCATCCCGGGCGCGAACTCGAGGCATGAGGGAGCCACCGATTGGGTCTGAAGATCCCCGACCCTCTTAAGCGAGGTGATAGCCAGCAAAGGAAGGGTCTTAAGAGAGAGGAGCTTGATAGGGAGCTCCTCTAAAGGTTCAAAGGGTGCCTGGGACAGGCCTTGGAGTACCACAGACCAGTCCCAGGCAGACATCCTAGTCTGTGTGCCGCAGGTCTCAGCCTTAGTGTGCCACGGAGGAAACGAGTGACTAGGGGGTCCCTGCCCAATGGCACCCCACCCAGAGGTACATGGCAAGCCGCTATGGCAGCAACATAAACCTTCAAGGTAGAGGGGGGACAGCCCAGCCCTTACTGGGTTCACCTGCCTTTCGCTACACCAAGACGCGAAGAGTTTCCACTTCAAGGCGTAGAGTTTCCTCATGGAGGGAGCTCTAGACTGAAAAATGGTCTCTACAACCTCAGCTGAGAGACCTAAGGGGCCAGCCCACAGGTTCATTAGCTCTGGGCGGGGGTATGCAACCCTCCGCCTGGGACAGGAGGTCCCTTCTGATCGGAATCCCAGAGGACTCCGTCAAGGAGGGACACGAGGTCTGAGAACCATATTCTGGTAGGCCAGTGGCTTAGATGGACCTTGTCCCAGCGAATCTTTGCCAGAACTCCTGGGAGCAGAGTGATCGGGGGAAAGGCGTACAAGCGTAGCCTTGGTCACGCCTGTACCATGGCATCCCGCCCCAGAGGCGCTGGATGTGTTAACGAAAGCCACAGAGGGCAGTGAGTGTTCTCTACGGAGGCAAACAGGTCAACCTGTACCTTGCCATATCTGTCCCAAATCTGCTCCATATAAGAAAGGAACCAAGAGTTCTTCCACATACTCAGGGTGCGTAGGCATCGCCCCGTGACCTTGATTGTGCGAAGCGGGTCCCCTCGGGGGGAACCCCTTGGTTTTCAGCCACCACTGCAGGGGTCTCATGTACAGCCGGCCCAGTGGGATAATGCTGGATGCCGCTGCCATGAGCCCTAACACCCTCTAAAGTGTTTCACCGTGAGGTGCTGCCCAGCTTGATGCTCTTGACGGCTGAATGAAAGGCCTGGATGTGCTTGGGGAAGAGCCGAGCAGACATGGCCACTGAGTCCCAAATGACCCCCAAGAAAGTGGTTCTCTGCGAGGGAGAAAGTACACTCTTCTTGGTGTTCAGCCTTAAGAGTGTCACTCATCGTGAGACGAGAACCAAGAGTTCTTCCATATACTCAGGGAACATGGGCATCGCCCCGTGACCTTGATTGTGCGAAGCGGGTTACCCTTCGGGGAGAACCCCTGGTTTTTAGCCACCACTGCATGGGTCTCATGTACAGCAGGCCCAGTGGGATAATGCTGGATGCCGCTGCCATGAGCCCTAACACTCTTGGCCACTCTTGGACATGGCCACTGAGTCCCAAATGACTCCCAAGAAAGTGGTTCTCTGCGTGGGAGAAAGTACACTCTTCTTGGTGTTCAGCCTTAACCCCAGCTCCTTCATGTGCGGGCACAGCATCTCGATGTTGTGCTGCTAACTGCGGCGACTGGGCCAGGATAAACCAGTCGTCGACATAGTTTAGGACACAAATGCCTTGCAAATGCAGCGAAGCTAGAGCAGCGTCCACTACCTTAGTGAACGTGCGGGGTGAGAGCGCCAGACCGAAAAGGAAGCACCTGATACTGGTACGCCTTCCCCCCCGAAGGCGAACCACAGGAACTTCCTGCTGCGGAAGGATGGAGACGTGAGATTATGCGTCTCTAAGGTCGACCGTGCCGGACCAGTCTTAGGACCTGTACTACGATCTGCTTGAGCGTCAGCATTTTGAATTTTAGATGCATAACTGTGCGATTTTAGAGACGCAAATCCAGAATGGGCCGCAACCCTCCATCCTTCTTTGGAACTATGAAGTACCGGCTGTAGAACCCGGACCTGCTGTTCGCGAAGGGTACATACTCGATGGCCCCTTATGCCAGCAGAGTGTCTACTTCTTGCTCCGTAACCAGAGCCTGCTGGGGGCCTACCAGAGACTGTAGGACCCCCGAAAAACCAGGGTGGAGAAACCCCGAACTAGATGGCGTACCCGCAGGTTACCGTGCGCAGGACCCACTGAGAGATATCTGGTAGACGTGACCACGCACCTGGAAATCTATTAAGGGAACTAGCCTCCCGGGGCTGGCCTCTGGTACTGTGAACATATTCACCACTGAGCCGGGGCTTCCGGAAACTCGGGTGTAATGCTCTAGGACCCTCCTTAGAGGGGGTAGTTCACCACCTTGTTGCGGCTTGGTGTCAGGACCGCTTAGTCTTAGCCTTCTTAGCGTTAAAGACGACCCTCAAATCACCCCTTTTGCCTGAAGGCTGAAATTGAACTTGTCGGCCCGACCTTCCAGGGTTCACCGGAGGAAGTCGGGTAGTGACACTCTCTTTTTGAGCGGCCCTGTATGAGGAGCTTTGAGACCACGCTTGACCGGCGGTCTCACGTGGAGGGCGGCGGGGAAGGACCTTACTGAACGCCACCTGCTGTCGTGCAGCCTCCTGGAACTTGTCGATGACACTTTTTACGGCATCGCCGAACAAGCCCGAAGGGGACAGAGGGGCATCCAGTAGAACAAATTTATCCTTGTCTTTCATGGCCGATAGATTGAGCCATAAATGTCTCTCTGTGGCCACCAGAGCTGCCATGGAGCGGCCGACAGAGTAGGCCGTCTCCCTAGTGGCCCGAAGAGACAAATCCACGGTCCGGCGCAGCTCTGCCACTGCCTCCAGACCGATACCACCGTCCTCGTTGAGGTCCCCTAGCAACTCTGCTTGATAGGCCTGCAGCAGTGCCGTAGTATGAAGGCACGCAGCAGCCTGGCTGGAAGCAGAGTAAGCTTTACCTAAGCTTTTCTTTTTTTGGGGAGCGCCGGAGCTTTGATAGAAGATGCAGATTGGGACACTAGCTAAATCCATCTCATCAGAACTGGAGAAAGTCACTGCCGGAGCCCCAGCACGATCGTCTTTTGGGGAAACCGTGCCCACAGCACGCTCGTGACTGGGACCCGCCTCATCTCGCGAGGGCTGAGATAAGGAAGGACCCATCCCAGCTCCCTCAGCGAGATCCATATGTGATCCCCATGACTGAGAGCGCCGCAAAGCCTCAGCTGCTGCAGGTCCCGAACCTTGGGGAACACTAGCCTGAGCGACCTCCTTACAGACCGCCAGGCGGGAGCAGAGCGTACGCAATGAGAACCTCTCACAGTCCTTACAGCCGGCGTTCTCAAGCGCTGACCGTGCGTGCTCCGCCCCCAGGCAGACAACGCACATTACATGTGTATCCCTGTCCGCGTTTTATAACGGAAAAACACAAGGTTTAAATGTCTGCTCATCAGCCATACTTTCACACACACAATTCCCTGATTTTTAAACTAAATTCGTTTCTAAATCACTCTCACACAGACACAGCACGCTGAAGACACTCAGAGCTTTCATTCATACGCGTTCGTCTCTCATTGGTTGCACAGATCTTCACATGACTGACGTCAAGCTATTTCCCCTAGCGCTTTGACGCAGCTCAAGTTCCCTGAAAGGGAACTCAATGACTTTCAGAGATATAATATCAAATATATCAAATATATTATGTATAAATCACTGTCTCATACATTTGTATTACTAAAGTATTAAAAATAACATTATGTGAACAAAAAAAGAAAAAGAACGGAAAGATACAGTTATTCTTGTTATGTAATAACAAGAGCAACAACTCAGTTTTAGGAAGTAACTAACTAAAAGTAGGGTGCCACTAACATAACTAAAGTATCATTAAAGTTTTAAAGTACCATGACAGTAGCTTCGCAGTTCTCAAAAATGTGTAGCTTTTCCAGTAATGAGCTACTTTCCCTCCAACACGATTGCTACATTGCTAGTTTTGTTACACTGTATTGCACAAACAGCTTTACAGCTGAATGAGCTGAGGTAATAAGCTCTCCTAAAATGTAAAATGCTTTCTCTCTCATATAAATCACTGGGATGTCGGATTCAGTTTAATGTCATTTCATTTAGATCAACTAGTTACAATTTTTTTTAGAAAATAAATAAGTTCCTGTATTTTTAAAGCACTATAATAAATACATGTATAAGAAATGTTTCTTGGACACCAAATCAACAATGAAGAAGGATGTGACACAGAAGAATGGATATATATATATATATATATATATATATATATATATATATATATATATATATATATATATATATATATATATGTGTGTGTGTGTGTGTGTGTGTGTGTGTGTTGCAGTCACAAGGCGAGGCAGGATTTAAGTCCAGTGTAGTGTTTATTATAAACCAAAATTAACAAGCATGTACACTCAAGAATTACAAAACAAATGAACAGAACAACTGGGGTAAAACGCAACATCGACAGACAATGAGACAGGACTAAACGCAGGGCTAAATACACACCAAACTAATTAGCGAGACGGGACACCTGAACAGAACGAACTTAATCAGTGACCATGGAAACAGAAGGGCAGAGGACAGGGGAAACTGAACTGATTCCAGACAGACTACAAAACACTAACACAACACCAAACTCAATTGTGACAATATTTATAAATATACATACATAATTATAATTATTTTTCCCTCACCCACCCACACGCATTTTTGTGTGGAAAAGTCCTAACTCTCAGCATCGTTGCACACATTTTTACTGGAAATATCCTAATGACAGCCTCTCATAACACAGTCACGCAGTTCCAACCCCTTTATCACCCCTTAAATCATTAATTCTCTCAGTGTCGCTCTGTTTGGCTGCATCATTCACCACAGTTATACTTTTAGAAATGACAACATTAAATAATTGTGATCGCTATTGTTCACGAAATGAAATATATGTGGTTCATGAATTCATTGTCTCCTAGTTCTGCCTGTGTGTGTGAGTGGGGGCGTGGTCACTGATAACCGACACACCTGATTCTCATATCATCATGTATGTAGTTCACTTCTCTCCACTCCTGTGTTATGGCCGCGTGGTGCTCGCGGTACTCGCGCGCGCGTTTCCCAGAGCTCGTGGTTCCACGACTTTCACTCTAGATTATCACTTTGTTTGTTTTCTGCACTATTATAATAAATTCACTCATTTGCACTTGAATCCGGGTTTTGTGTTTTCCCCCTCCCTCCTCTGTCTTTGGTCTCATTCACGCCAGCAGACGCTGCTCAAAGTGCGTTACAGTAAATTGTCAAGTATTTTTAGAGTTTAATTGTCAATTATTAATTAGTATTTATATGAGATCTTAATGGTTATAATTTTAACTGTAATTAATAGGGTAAAACAAAAAAAATATTTAAAATGGGCATTTATGGTAGTGTGGAACGAATTAATTGATTTTTAGTGCATTCTTATGGGGGAAATTGTTTTGGTGTACGAGCATTTTGGGTTACGAGCTCTTGGAACCAATTAAACTCGTAAACCGAGGTATTACTGTATATATATATATATATATATGTGTATAAAATGTGGTCCCTGTGGAGAGAAGTCCAGAGTTAAAAGCTGCAAATGATATAGAAAAAGTTTACTTTGAAAATGCCTTTAAGGGTCTTCTGAGAATAACAGCCATTAGTAGTGGTTCTATACTGTAGTTCATAATGTGAAAAAGGCAAAAAATAGCTGTTGCTTCCAGTTATATGGCCATTAGAATCTTCACTTCACAAAAAACAACAACTGTCAAAGTCCTGCAGAGATTCAACAAAGCCACACAATATCACACAATATCTCAAATCTCCAACACTGACAGATCTAGGAAGAGAGTGCTGGAAAAGTCTGACAGATTTTGAAGACAGAAACACAGAAAAAAATTGTGCATGCAACGCAACGTTTCATTAAACACAAATATTTCATTTTTGAAAAGAAATCACGGAGCTGTCACAAGATTAATGGAGATTTTGAAATCTTCACTTTTTATTGGCCAGTGTTCTCATCTGTACTCAATGCAGACGTGCAGAATGCTGTCTAGATGGCACACCATCCCTGTCGGCAATTAAAAATGCATAAAAGTCTTCTGTGACTCACATGGGAAAGTTGAGCGGAGGACATTGATTTCTCTCGACTCTTGCATGAATTTCATGCCCCATCAAGCACATCATGCAACTTTCATGAACAATGGAGACTAGAGAATAAGGTATTGATGTACTCTTAGTCATCATTATTACAGTAATGGCCTGTCTGAAATGCTTTGAATGGTAAACCGTTACCCTGCATGGAAGTTAGCAGACATTTAGTTGCAAAGTTACTTATAGTGAGTAACCAAGCTTTGCCTTTGATTTGAATAAGCAACCTCATAGCGGTGCAAGTTACAGATTGTGTCTTTAATAAATAATAATCTACATTTCATTTGTACATTGAACCCTATGCAGTTATTTTACATTTGATTACTTCACTTTATTCATTTTCAATGGTATGCAAGATGTTGTTATCATAATCCTATTTATTAAAATATTAAAAAAATGAAAACGATAACATTTATTTATTAATAAGTTAGTTTGTTAGTGGTGGGAAATGTATATTTTAAAGGCTCTATTAAAGACATAGCTAAATATGACATTTATTTTAACGGATTTATGTGATGACTGTTTTGAGTTTATTAAAGCCTAATAAATTGTAAAAACAAAAAATTATACTGTTGTAATGGTCTTGTCTTGTGACTTTTGTCATGTCTGTTTTCCTTTGTTTCTCTCCCAGGTCATTTACACCTCGTTAGGGTCTAATCATTGCCCTAGTGTTGTCACCTGTGTTAATCATGTGTTTGCCCATATATACCTGCCCATGTTCCCTTTGTCTTTGTGAGTCTTTAAAGTTATGTAGTTGCTTGTCGGTGTGTGGATGTCTTGTCGTCTGATGCCATGCCTTGTGTCACGCCATGCCATGTGTTATGCCATGCCATGCCATGCCATGCCATGCCATGTATTCAGGTTTGCACCATTGAGTGCCTTTTCTGTTTATTATCAAGTCTTTTGTTTCTCGTTTATTATTAAAGTATAGTTTCATTTAGAACCTTGTGCTCGTTGCCTGGACCCTCGCTTACTCGTGACAACTGTATACTAATCATTTAATTAATTCTTGATCAATCACAATTAATAATGTATGATTAATTAATACTTTATAAACAGGGAATATAGAGATTATATCCCTGCAAACGGCATAAAATCATAATGCACCAGAAAGACTGCATATAATAACTGGGATGAGGAGTACGTCAACGGATCACACTCTGATGTCATTCAATGCCATGAGTGAAAGCCTTTCAAAAAGCCTCACACCCTGAAAGCCTTTCTTTTTAGCTGTTTTTGCCTCACGCTTGAACTTCTACTATTCGGCATCACCTTTAATGCGATATAGAGATGACACCAAACTATATTTATTTGATATATTTCTGAGAATATCCAAAATTTGTTCAGAAATTGTTCTCTTTGACTGTTAAATACCAGGCCAAAATGACAGTTTAATTTAATGTGAGAGCAATAATGACAATAAACACAGTTTAGAAACTGGCCGAGCCAAACAGTCATCAGCCGAGCTTGAAGCCCACAGTCCTGTCATCTGAGGTAAATAATTCATATGATTCAGTTTGAGAAAGGTTTGAATTTCAAGGAGGGAATCGGCTGAGAGGAATGGAGTGTGCTTGGAGAGCGTGTCAGAGAATCTCTGCGAAGTTTGAAGAAGGTTCCTGTCGGGAAGCACAGATCATTTATTGTGACTTCATTTGCACAGAGAATGAGAAATCTCTTTCATTGCACAGCGCCGTGGTGACGGTGTATGAATCTCAATTCTTCAGCTTGTTAAAAACAGGCCTTTCGCGAGGCGAAGTTATGGGCTGCAGAAAAGACAGGCAACTTTTCAAGCCATGCTGATTTTAGCAAATAAATATTCAAGAGCATGTTTCATCTGAATAAAAACATTGGGTGCGTTCAGTTGAAATGATGGTGATTTCCACTCCAGTTAAAAGAATTACCTGCTCCATATATTTCCATTCAGATGCGATTCTGATTGAATCGGTAGTATTGCATTAAGTTGTCTGATTCTTTTTTTTATGACTACTTTTTTGTGCAACGCAACTCTACCCCCATCAACACCAAAGAATAATTACCGCAGTCTCGTGGGAAAGCAACACCTGATGTTGCCTGCCGTCATTTGAACCTTAGTATTAGCGGAAGATGTGTTAATCACAACGGCTCACAGGTGGCAACAGATTGAGCCTTTACTAGTGGGAACGGCTATAGCAGAAAAGATAAGAAAAGAGCCGCTGCTGTTCTGTTCATCAGACTACTGAAGGCCTAAATGGGCCAATATTCCTCAGATGTGAAAAATGAGATTTTTCTTTCATAGATCTGTCATATTCACTTTATGAGCTCATACACTTTCCATTCTCCATACCACAGCTCACTGCTTCCTGTTCAGTAATCCACCCTGACAAACAGAAAGAGGTACAAGACACAGAGATTGTTTTTCCTCAAGCCTTTTGAATTCCATGAATCCTGAAAGAGACGTTCTATAAATCATTTTACTGATGTAAACAGACTGCAACAGAGTCATAAAACAGATGTATGGTGAGAAACAAGATAGTCAAAGGGATGTTTCAGAGCATGGGACGTTGTGATGTACAGTTAATCATTTTAATTAAAAAAACTTTACTATGAATTTAAAGCATGTTCATGGCAGCACACAGTTATTTTTTAATTATATGTATATATATATATATATATATATATATATATATATATATATATATATATAATTTCCTTTGGTCTGAGGCTTATTCTGTCACGGATCAGGTAGGGAGGACTCAGGGAATGCAGGTGAAAGGATTGATTATTATAATGAAAATAAAACAAAAACTGCCCCGAGGGGGAAAACCATAACTGAAAAAACTAAAACAAAAAAAACGGATGGAACGGTGAGACAGACACAGGGAACACATAGAATGAGGAAGGTAACATGAGGAAGGTAACAAGCAGAAACAGCTGGGATTAATTAAGGGAAACAAGGGAACAAGGTGGGCGGGGTTACACGATAACAAGACACGACAAAGAGGCAGTGTCAGAGATCTGTCAACCAACACACTAGAAACTGAAGTGACAGAACCCTGACATATTCAGTTTGAAAAGGCCTTTACATTTGCCAAAAATTATAACTTGTTTTTTTGATTAAAAAAACCAAACAAGCCCAGCCAGGGTGAGAAAAACTAAACTAAAAGTAACACAATACTTTGCTCTCCATAAAAAGTTAATTACACAATTTATTATTTTTAGGAAGTAACAACGCAAGGCATTATTTTTTTTAAAGTAACTTTCACTAACACTGACCACAATAATAGATCAGAATGGTCTATTAATAAAATAAAAAATGAGTCTGTAAAGCAGAAATGGTGGAAATGCTTGTAGAATGAGTATTTCTGTCTTTCCAAAAGTACTTGGGGATAATTTCACAGACATAACAAAACAAAAAAAGTATGATGGTAAACAAAAATTCAGATGGTGAGTGAACAGACTGTGGGTGAAGCATAGCTATACTGTTTGAAGTACAGACTGTCTTTATCTTTACAAAGTCTGTGTTACTTTGAAGCAGACTCATAAAACAGTCTGTGCTGTAATGTACCTCACTAACTGTGAATTCTCAGATTCAAGCTGATACGATCAGCATGTGTTTAAATGTGTTTAGTGATCTTGTCTGCCACTTGTATGTGTAATTTAATTTGTTAAGTGAGTAATTAGGTTTTGCAGATCTTCGATTCAGAGCTCTTTAATCTCTCAGTAATCTGTCTTTCTTATCGTTGACAGAAGAACCAGTCCAGTTAAGCCAGACCACATCAATTCCAAGATAAAATTTAATTTCATTGAGTTCATTTGTCTTAATTACCAAACAGGTAACAGGAAAAAAAAGAGGATGAAAAATACTTTTAAAATCTAATATCTGAGAAGGAACTTTACAAAAATATTAATTAAAACAAACAATTAAAAAACTAATATTTTAGCATGCATAAGTTTACATTAGATATTTTCAAGTTCACAGATGAGTAGCAATCACAACATAATCACTGATGAATAAATAATGTGCTTTTTTACAGTTTACAATGTTAGCTAATTATTTTCATATTTTTCATTGTCTCTCATTGTTGAAGAATAAATGAGATTCTCATAGTTTTAAACAAACAAGACACAAACACAGGGAAACTCCTTTACATTTTATTTAAAGGATTTAGTTTATCTTTGGGTAAACTATGCATAAAATGTCTCTACCTGACAGCTATCACTGAATCAGATGTCACTTCATAAGTTTTACATTGTACAGACACATCATAAGAAAGGAGCCGAGCTTGGAGCTTTACGCTATAGGTCATGTGAGCGATCCATTAGACAATAAAATGTGCAAACAAGCAATCAATAAATCAAAGCAAATAAATAAATCAAAAAGCCTAAAAAAAATCCGAACAAGCCCTATTTGTGTGTCGCCCTATTTGTAGAGACTGCAGAAGGGATCAGTAAGCACAACAACATCAACTTAGACGCTGTCAAACGGATGACATTAAAGTACATGATTATACATTTATTTATAGCGTGATCTGCAGCGGAAGCCAGCGAATTAAATTTTATATTACCTTATTGAGTTTGTGATTATAAAATCTATATACCCGGCCGGTATAAGATTTAAGTTGTTATTGAAATCCGAATGAATGAGTGTAATTTCAATAAAGAGTTATAAAGTGTCTAGATAAATTATCATATTAATGGTCAATAATTAACTGGCATTCTAAACTAAATTCACGGTTGTGCAGGAAAACTTCTCGCACTCAATTGTGACTTACAAAGTTATCAGGCAATATAAAAAAATTAGGCAATATTAAAAAACAAAGACAGGGATGCTAAAAGAGAGTTTTAAACATTTATGATACAAGCCTTCATGTTTTGCTTGTATATAGAGCTGTCACTCTCATAGTAATGAGCTCTGACACATCCCTGTCCTTCACTGACCACTTTCATAAATGTCATGAGTGCAGAGTTGTGTTGAACATTGATCTACAGTGACGTAAAAGTCCCATGAATTTCGATATGACTGACCGAGGTCGCACTTCAAAACATAAAACCTGTACCGGGTTTAGGACCACTTATGAAAGTGGCACGAATCGGAAATGAAGAGATCAGATTCTATGGGGTCTGTGCTGTTCACAAACAGATCTTAGTCACATGTGAGAAAAAAAGAAAGAAATCAATCAATCAGATTCAGGCCACATTTGCCTGCAGTATGAACGTAGCCAAAGTGAATAGGAACAGATGTGTGGAACTAATTAACAAACAAGGAAACTAACTAGGAACTCACTAGAACTAACTAGGTAGGCAAAACAGGAATAAAACATAGTGAAAACTAAACCAAAACACACCGCACGTGATAGTTTGTAGGATGAGGCGAAACAACGAAAAAAATTGTCTATTACGTTCACACTGCAATACATCCACTGGGATACATCCACTCGTGCTCTCATTGGTCTTGGATAGTCATACTTATCTGACCGTTATCAGTTTGTAGCAGTAAATGAGGAGATGTCATATCGGTCACGGGTTCAGTATGGAGTTCCTCAAGGTTCAGTACTAGGACCATTGCTTTTCACCCTGTACATGCTTCCTTTGGGTGCAGTTATTAGGAAGCATGGCATTAGCTTTCATTGTTACGCTGATGATGCTCAGCTCTATATTTCTTCTCATCCTGATGAAACGAACAAATTCACTAAATTAACAGAATGCATAACTGATATAAAAAATTGGATGACTAATAACTTTCTACTGCTTAATTCTGAAAAAACAGAGATTCTAATTATTAGACCAAAAAGTTCAGCACATAATAATCTAGACTACTGTCTAACACTCGATGGCTGCTCTGTCAAGTCCTCGTCGTCAGTTAGAAACCTGGGTGTGCTCTTTGATACCAATCTTTCATTTGAAAGCCATGTTTCTAGCATCTGTAAAACGGCATTCTTCCATCTTAAAAATATATCTAAATTGCGACATATGCTCTCTAAGACAAATGCGGAAAAGTTAGTTCATGCGTTCATGAGTTCAAGGCTAGATTATTGTAATGCTCTACTAGGTGGTTGCCCTGCATGCTTAATAAACAAATTCCAGCTGGTTCAAAATGCAGCAGCTCGAGTTCTTACTAGAACCAGGAAGTATGAGCATATTAGCCCAGTTCTGTCAAACCTGCACTGGCTTCCTATTAAACACCGAATACATTTTAAAATCTTGCTAATTACTTACAAAGCATTAAATGGTTTAGCTCCACAGTACTTGAGCGATCTCTTAACACATTACAGTCCTTCACGTCTATTGCGATCCCAAAATACTGACCAGCTTAAAATACCTAGAATATCAAAGTCAACTGCTGGCGGTCGATCCTTTTCCTATTTAGCTCCTAAACTCTGGAACAGTCTTCCTATTACAGTTCGGGAAGCAGACACACTCTGTCAGTTTAAATGTAGACTAAAAACACATCTCTTCAACCTGGCATACACATAACACATTATACATACATTTTTAATCCAAATCATGTAAAATGATTGTTAGGCTGCATAATTTAGATAAGCCGGAACCGGGAACATCCCCATAACACCTGATGTACTCGATACATCAGAAGAAGAATGGCATCTACGCTGATATTGCTCTCTGTTTATTCCGAGGTTACCGTGGTCAGCTGGATCCGGGCCGTATCCAGATCAGATGAAGGACCTGGACACGAGCACAGCACTGCCCTGAAGTGTCTGCGGAGATCGTGACTCTACTAGACCCTCCCCTGTGACGATCATGAACCCATCTCTAACCGGACCAAATTAGACTTCATATTGGACTTGAATTGTTGTATAATAATCATGCACTGTTTGGCTGTTGGCCAGAGGAGAACTGGTCCCCCGACTGAGCCTGGTTTCTCCCAAGGTTTTTTCTCCATTCTATTCTTCATTCGTTATGTCACCTGCCGGAGTTTTGGTTCCTTGCCGCTGTCGCCTATGGCTTGCTCAGTTGGGGAAACTTAACACTTAAAATTCATCAATTGTATTGATTCACCTGCTCTTTTGGGGCTTCTGTTCAGCCAAACAAACTTTGTTTATATTGTTTTTCCTGTAAAGCTGCTTTGAAACAATCTACATTGTAAAAGCGCTATATAAATAAAGGTGACTTGACTTGAATCGTCAACATTTGCTTCTGAGAGAGGTGAAGAGGCTCCCACTCCACTCGTGCTCTCATTGGTCGATCTCGCGTCGGGAAGCAATCACGTGTCTTGTCTGAGTGCCATGGGAGTGTACAAAGCCTCTGAGAGATTTTCTCTCTTTGTCTGGCGTCCTGGGTAACCGTTTCTCTCGCATCACGATGAAGCAACGCTGCTTTCTGCAATACGAATTTTTATTTTTCGATACCTTTAAAAAAAAAAATGAGGCCACGAAACTTGAACCACTAAGTGTTGAGGGATGACTGTAATGATCAGCTCATAATACCTCCACAGAATAACTGTCATCTACTAGCAAAGGACTACTAGTACGTAAAATCTCAAATGTCAGTGATGTAAAAGTTTCATGGATTATGACTTGACTTAGGTCACATTGCAAAGCATCAGAACGTAATGGATCACATAATTGTAAGCAAAAGCAAAGATGAATTATTAAATTGAGAGCACCTGTAAGGCTGTAACACTGTTCCTGTCTGTCTGGGTCTTCTTTGTCACTTCCTGTCAGTCTTGTCTTTGTTTCACTTCCTGTCCATCGGGTTATTGTTTCACTCCCTGCACCTGTCTTTTAATCACTTGCTCGTTAGTCTCCCAGGTGTTGTTGATTCCCCTTGTGTATAAATCACTTGTGCATTTCCCTGGTGTTTGCCAGTTGTTAATGAAGTTTATGTTTGCTGTGAGTGGATGTTATACCTGTTCCCCTGCCGTAGTCTGGTTCTAGTTCAGAGTTTTGGTTTAAGTTCAGTTCTATGCACATGCGTGCTTGTTTTGTTTTGTTATTTAAAGTCTTTTGTTTTGTTTATGATTAAAGTGACTTTAGTTCGGAAGTCTGCCTTGCATCCGTCTCTCTCCACACCAGCACATCCCGCTTCGTAACAAAGGCTGTGACCTGCCGTGCAAGACTAATTTAAAACAAATTTTTTAAAGTGCTTGTTCAAAACGGTCTGCCAGAAATAGCCCATTTACCCCAGATTAACTGTTTTAAAACAAAAACTCTGACATCACCTACCAATTTTGTTGCTCAAAACCTGATTTTTCATGCAGTAACCATTCTTAAGTATCTGAGGTATCTGTATAAGAGGTACATACATTTTGTTTTTAAAACCCTTCGTTTTTAAGGATACCAGTCAAAACGGTCAAAATACACATTTATTTTTTGTCAAAAACTCATTGTTTCATCTTTTCCTGCAAAAATGCACATTCCGTGTGAAAAGGCCTTAAATCAAAGCAATGGGCCCGGGCTCTGAGACTCAACTAAATCAAGAGCTCAGGTGAAATCACCTTTTCAAGGTGGGCTGGAGCTCCTGTTTATACCTGCAAGGGTACAATCATAAAGCATGCTTTTGCTCGGTGCTTACCCGCAAAATTAATTCTGTTTCTTCACCATTTCACAGACCTATCATCTGAGTCTGGATTTCTTGGACTGCAAAGCTGAGATAAGGAAACGCGCACAAGCTTATTCAAATGGGGAAATTGGTTTTGATCACATTGCTGAGGTTTTGAGCTGTGGCGAAAAGAACTCCTTAGTGAGTGCTCGCCAGGCACGGCTCCAGCTCGATGAAGACATCTTGACTGAGCAAGGATACAAAAGTTGTCCATTCAGTGAGCTGCAGGGCCTATTCAGCCACTAACACAATTATACTCACCTCCATCCTCTTTCATAAGGTCTAGGTTATACACACGCACATACGTATACAAGCACACAGGAACCCACATGCACAGAGCCTTGTACTGTTTGTTTTTCACTGATTACACAGGCGATCGTTTCCAAACAGCTTTTCACATAGACTCCACACTGCTGCATACAAGAAACACAATACACTCTAAGCAGAGCAGATGCTCAGAGACTTGAGGGGTGTGCAGCATGATAATGCACTAAACCTTTGTACACCTCTTTGTTGGGAAAAAATCTCAACTACACGTACTCAAACGGCAGCATGGGCGCAAAGCAAATACACTTCTGTACGGCACCATCTGTGGGAACAAAAAGGCAAAGATCATCGTACAGTACGCTGATATTGCTGTTTCGCTATATTTGATTAAAACCAATAAACAGTATTTGCATATAGCAAATTGTCCACAAACACGCAGACCTATTACCTGTAATGGACATTGTCAGTATTCTCAAGGTTTCACTTTTAATGAAGTCAGCAATAGGGTTGTATGAAATGCAATGTGCGATTGATTCATTAATGCAATGCGATAAATGTGTCAAATCAAAGCCGTAGAATAATAATATTTTTTGATTGTGACTGTGTGGCTGAATATGGTTCTTACTCATTACTAAATAAAGAGAGATAGAGATTATTCACCTGATCATTAAACATTCACTACTGAGCTTAAGAGATATAACCAGTTCAGATGGAAAAGGATCTCAAGCTGAAGATGAAGATTAAAACACATGGAACTTCCTTAAAAAAAAACAAAAAAAAACGTCATCCATAATGAAATGAGCCTTATGTTGAGCTCTGTTAGAGACATATATATTTCAATTCATCTGTTCAATGAATCAAAACATCATCGCTGCATCACTTTTCCAACACACTTCAAATCCCTCAGTTCTCGCCAATGTTGATTCTTGTTTTATTACAACAAGCTCTGTCTCGGTCTCTTTCCTCCAGCAGACTCTCCTCCATTCGGGGTTTGTTTAAAATGGGTGATTCTCCAGATGTTGGAGATTTAGCTGCTTCAAGTCAATCTTTCTCGCTCATTGTGACGACTAACCTCTGCCATTCACACACCAGACACACGTCAAAGGGGCCGGAGCAACTTTTCTCCATTTATGAATATGACAAGACACGAACAGACGAGTGACATACAAACACAGTCATCACAATCCCTTAAAAACAATCCCATTTGGTCTAAATGCTAAATTTAGGCAGTCGACATTAACGTATGCGATTAATTCTTAAAGTTCTTAACATGTTAAAATTATTTAATGCAAACAGTGCAAAATAAATCAATGATGCGTTATTAGCGTTGTTATTGTAATTTATGTCATGCAGTTACAGTTAGATGATCTTAGAAGCATACAGTGGAGCAAACTCCTTTAACCGTGGAACATTTCTAATCCAACCCTTTAATTTTGCTTATCTTATCAAATTGGCTACTGTAAATATTGAAAGGTGTTTTCCTGTAATATTTATTAATGATATGCTCCTTATATCATTTGGTTATTTGCTGTCCTTTTTGGAAGACACCTACATTTCCTTGAAAAAAGGTAATTCATATTTAATGAGTAGAATTAAATAGGAATTAATGAATACAAATTAATATTAATGTTCTTCATGAATTCTGCGGTTTCCCCCACAATTCAAAGACTTGCAGTGTGGATGAATGAGACACTATATGGTCAGCCTAACTGTGACCTTACAAAGGATAAGTGGTTTGGAGAACGGAAATGAATATTAATACAATATTTAATGACCAATTATATTTGAAATCTAAATGCATGTTTATGCAAGATGACTTCTGATTTCTGATGAGAATGGAAATTGCCGTTGGGAAATCAACAATTGACTACTTAAAAACTTCTCACCCCAAGCAGTTTTTGTAAGCAAAAGTATGGTTATGTCAATGATTGTACAGCCATATTGTGAGAACACAACAAGGGTTGTGCTGAAAGGTTATCCAAGTGTTAAGGGAATTTCAGCAGTCCATTCTATCCTCCCTCGAAAACAACACTGATAAGCATGGGTCAGGTGTTTCTTTTGTCCTCTCCTGCGATGATAGCCAATGGAACATTACTCCACCCCTCTTGATAAGCATGTGCTTATGTTTTGTTGGTTGGCCAGGGTGATGGAAAAACATGAGGACTATCAGAGGACTAACCCTCATGATACGCATACACACGCTTGCATGCACATCCAGTCCTGCCAGTGTATCAGAATATTATGCAGTTTGAATGTTGGCTGTAAATCCTCAGATGTGTATCCTACCATTTCATGGACCAGCTCAAAGTAATGTCAGCAATCACTGAAAGTGACATGTGGCCACCCCACTACAGGGTGCAGTGACACTAGGATTCATTCAGACCAACTGCAGCCACGACTGTATATCAAAAGACATGTTAATACAATATAGGCAGAAAGTAAAAAATTATGATAGAGTGAAAAAGACCATAAGAATTAATGAGACTAATTAGATTAAAGCATATTACAACAGCTGAAACAGAAATATGGGAATGTTATATGCAATGCAAATACAAAATGCAATGTTATCTGCAAAAATGCAATTTATCACACAAAACAATGCTGGATAGAAGCTCTTGAATTCTCAATGAAAGTTTAGGTGGATAATTTTTTTTTCTTCTATGATGCATAAATAACATGAATAAATAAATAAACTATGATGCAAACTCATTTACCAACTGAATCCCTTGATGCGCAACAAAAATCATGTGACATTGCCTCAAGAGTGGATGTGATTGGAAAACTGGACTAACCAGTGGACCGCACAGCATCTCAAATGTTGGTTTGATCTGAAATGCCTGAGCCAAAGTCTGTCATCAGAATGATTTGGTTTAATTTCTTCCCAGAAGCATGTCACACAACTTCTGTACCAGCATCTGAATGCAAGATAACACAACAGTGTTTTTGGCATTTCGTCTGTGTTATGCAAGCCAATTATGATGGAGGAAAAAAAGAGCCACAGCAGCAACTTTCATTTTTGTTACAAGTGTTTTTTGCGATATTTAAAATTTGAACAAAAGTTCAGTTGCTACTTTTGGATAGAAACAGCTAGTGAAGACTATTCAATGAATTTCCAGTTGGGTAAACTCAGCACAATATTAAATGTTTTGTGTAACAACACAAAGATGAGTAAATGACAGAATTTGCAATGATTTATTAACTATTTTTCACATTATTCCTGTGCATATATGCATTTGGCAGACGCTCTTATCCAAAGCGACTAACATTGCATTCAAGGTACACATTAATATTCTAATCAGTTGTTGCATTCCCCGGGAATCGAACCCATGATGGGTTATAAGCGCCACACTACTATTTGCGCTACAGAAAACCCTAATATTATTTTATTTTTGTTTAATACAAGACTAATGTACAGTTTTTATCATGCCAATAACAAGCGCTCTAAATTGAAATTGAAATTGAGACAGAAAGGAGAGACAGAGATTGTAGGCGTTTAAACTGAAACAAACAAACTAATATTCACAAGGTTAATTAGAACCAATAATAAGTCTTGGCTGATTTTTTTGCGTAAGGTATAATTATAGAAAGGGGAGCTTTTATGTTATTGTGCAGGTACTGGCATTTTCCTCCCAGACTTAATGACATAATGACACCTCACAGATTGCAGGAAACAAATATGCAATCAGTCAAACACTGTAATTTTAATTTACACTTCAACTTTGTGGCACATACCTACAAACAAATTGTTCCTATAAACATATATTTGACCTCACAATAAAAAATTGACATCACCAAGAGACACTTCATTCTGATGGTGCCCTTTAGGCATTCTCTTGACTATAAGTAACGTTGGAGTTACATGTTAATTACCAGTCATTAAAGTAAGTGCTAACACTATTTTGATGCTTCAAGAGACATTTTACAAGTAACTTTACAAGTACATAAACTTATTCTACTAACCCTACCAGTCTACTAGTTGACATGTAGGTGCAACATCAACAGAATATTTAAAGGGGAACAAAATAAACTGCAACCCTAAACATAAAAGGAGTACTGCATACATCACTCTAATCACAATACTGTGACATAAGCATCTAAATCCAATGCAAAATTGCTATTGTGTGACAGTAATTCTGTAATTACAGTATCAATTTATGCAAACAGTCCATTATGCAAAATTCACTTTTAAATGGTGTTTAATGGTGTCGGTAGTCTATGCACAACCACCCTATAATGGTAAAAATCTAACCACTCCTCTATAATCTTAAATAAACAGCGTCTCAGAACAGGCCGTTTGTAGATTCTAGCATTTGTGATGTCACATATGATTAGGCCCCGCCCACAACTGCTCAAAGACTCCGCCCTATTAGCACAGACTCCGCCCTGAGTGAGCTGAACACGTTAATTTCCTCGCCAGAGCATTTATCAACCATATTCAAGTCAGAAATGTATTCTTATTAAAGCTACTAAAGTTAGTCAGTCGAGAGCAGTGAGTGATTTTCTGTTTTTCTTTTGTTGTTTGATTCAAATTAACAGCAAATATAGCAGTAGTTAGTGTATATTATGCTGATTTCTTTCCCTGCAGTTTACATTCACAGACATAACCGACTGTGTTTGTGTGTTTTTGACATAACCTTGTGTGTATTTGACATTGTAAGAGCAATAAGACATGAAAGAGAACTTTCTGTGCGCACTGTGCGATGTTTGCGCTCAGAAAACAGAAGTTTAGACTGATATGGCTTTAAAAAGGATGATAAACAGATGATAAACTTTCATAAACTTTCAAAACTGCAATGTCACGTGAGCATGATCGCGATAGAGACGATGATCAAAACCAAACAGATGTTTTAGTTTTTGGCAGAGCATCTGAGGCGTGAGCTGCAAAGGCTCTGCCCTCTTCTGGAAAGGGGCGGGGAGAGCAGCAGCTCATTTGCATTTAAAGATACATGCACGAAAACAGCATTTTCCTCCTGCCACTCATAAATATGCATTTACAGCATGATCTGTGAGGTATTTTGAGCTGAAACTTCACAGACATATTCTGAGGACACCTGAGATTTATATACAATTATGTAAAAAGGGGCATAATAAATCCCCTTTAATTTTGCTTACAGCTCTTCAGGAGAAGTGCAACACAAGTGGAGGCTTGATTTAGACCTGAGGCTCTTGTATTGACTTCACCTCACACTTTCTGAAATGTCAAGCCACTTGATTTTGTAGAATGCATCCCTGCTTCCAGCCATGTCTTCCACTATGAGAAACATGCATCTAATTACCAAGCAAATAGGAGTATCCTTTGGAATCTAGTTCATTGAGGCTGAAGCCATTTTAAAGCTAAACTATATTTAACACTCGGGGACCCTGTTGCCCTGAGAACGTTTGACACATGGTTTCACACTTTGCTAGATTCTGAATATTTAAAATGGCACTTTATGCTTTTAAATGTCCATTATCACTTTTGCATCTTTAAAAAGCCATTTTATAAATTATACTAGTGCCATTATAGTAATTGTACAAGCTAAAAAATATTCACATGCATATATCAGTCTAACCTGCTTATATGTTAGAGCGTGAACTGATAGACTGGAAGGTAGGGGTTACCCCATGAAGAGATCTCTGTGGTTTTCCTCTGGCCTCTGGAGTCCTTGCATGCTTCTAGTAATAAAGTGATCTGTAGTGAAGAGCGCATAGATAATAAATGAGAGACTCAGAGTGGCCTCTACATGAACATTTCATAAACCCAACAAGGTTGTCACCTTCTGAGGTTTGAATCTGAAAGGGAAATCAATCTACCATTTGATTGTCACAAAGCTGTTGGGTTATGTTTAACATTTCATAAAAGTTTAATGTGTGAGCAGTATAACTGTGTGCTTCCTCAGGGATATCTCCTATCAGCCTTGTCTTGAGTTCTGGGGGAGTTGACATTAACAGGGCTTGACTGGTGTATGTTTGTTGCATGTGATGGTCATTGGAAAGGAGGTGTGTAATATCTGGAGAAAGCTTTCCATTTCCAAGCTTTCACACATATTTTCATTTCGTTGCTTATGGGCACTTATCTATACATCAGTATATGCCTACTTCCATACTAAAAAAGTGCTAAAAGCAGTACAAAAAATGAGTTATTTGCTCTCATAATTAGAAAACAGTAGGATGACCTACTGCTTTCACCAAGATACTTATGTCAAGATACTGCCGATGTACAGTTTACTATTTATATATTCCAAAATGCCAGCATACTGCGAGTGTGATATAATATATATATATATATCTCTTGTATGTAATATAATATATATAATGTTTACTTTTTTTTCTCCACTAACAAAATTAATACCAAATGTAGTCAGAGAAGAACATATTTTTGCACATTTCCAAACAACACACACAGTCCTGAAAATAAATCAGTGTTTAAACAAATTAGTTGAGGGAATGATTCAAAGATGTGCATGAATCAATGAGTGTTTATCTTATCAAGATTCAAGAGTTTTATTTGTCACATACACAGTTATATACAGGATACACAACCGGCAGTGAAATGTAAACAGGTCCGCTCCATGGACAGTGCAAATTAACAGTTATAAAAACTAAAAAAATAAATAAATTAAAAAAAATAAAAAAACCTTTACAAAGAATACAAAGAAGAAATTATAATAGAAATAGGATACAAGTACAGTAATACCTCGGTTTACGAGCGAATACAGTAATTTTTTGCTTTGAGATACGAGTAAATATTAGAGATACGAGCAGCTTAGAGAGGTGTTTGAGCACTATTAATTTATGGGGTAATTGCAAATGATCTCCACTAGAGGATCACCTTGGTTTTACAGCGGGAGGTTACCGGGGGCGACGAGTGATTCACGAGTATTAAGCTGTGAGCAGCACAAGTTATGAGTGTTCAATAATAATAAATATGAGGTTTGGAAAAAAACATTATTGTGTGTGTAGTCTATTCAATGCACTACACAGGAAGAAACACTACACTGCTGTATTGTGTTTGCATTATCTATGTTATCCCTCCCTCCTCCTCCTCCGCACATGCCGCTACTGTATCGTCTGTCTCGGAGGTAAGAACTCATAATTAAATCCACCTTTTATTTTATACCACAGGAATCCTTATATATGTGTGTGTATGTCTCTATAGCAATTAAAAACATGTTTTTTCCATTGTTATTAGCACTAACAGGGGAGGTTTTTTGGAGGACCAGAACACATTAATTTTCCCCCCTGTTATTTCTTATGGGAAAAATGATTTGAGTTACGAGCTCAGTCCTGGAACGGATTATGCTCGTAACTCAAGGTATTGCTGTATCGATTTTCTTACTAAGAACTATAATTGACAGCATTCAAACAAATATCTACTTTCCTTTAATGCAAAGTTTCATTTTCATAAAATACTAGTTAAAAGTCAGTAATAAAATAAGAACAAATAAAATAATAGCAAACAAGAGCACAACTACTGCAATGCAATAAAAAGTATACACTATATATATATATATATATATATATTTTTTTTATTTACAGAAAATTTAATAATTTGCAAAATGAAACTACTTTTGAACAGATTTTACTTCCATAATTGTATAGTTATGCCATCCACCAAAATGGGCTAACTGCCCTATTGCTAGCCAGCCAAACCTTGATATGTTGGTCATTAAAGCCAAGAATGCAGATGAAAAAGCCTAATGGAGTGTGGAAAACCAAGCCTCCGTAAAGACTGCAACAACAAATGCCCACTCGCACACAGTAAGCACATTTTTCCTCACACATTTACACACATATTTTCAAGGCTGCAATCAAGCTGTGTAAAGGAAGCCTTTACTACATTAGAGGCTTTTGTTGAACATAAGGTTACGAAGTCTCCTGCCCACACTTTAACCTGCAGTGTGACTGGACTACTCTAGGCGCGAGGTTTGCTCATGAAACCATTAAGGAGATGGATGGTGACACTTGCCACGGATAGCAAGCTCATCTCGCTTCACGTACACCAGAGGGACAGGAAAATCTGACTGAGTCCGACAGGGTAGACAGGGTGGAATATGTATGCACACAATAAGAGAGAACAGCTGTGGATAATTCATGGTTCTAACAATGTGACCTTTTCTAGATATGCACCATTACACTAAGCCGTCCCATACTGAGTGGGCTGTGTCATTTTACAATAGGGCTTTTTCAGTGGATATATAATCCCTGCTGCTTTGAACGGTCTCTCTGGAGGCTTCACATCTACTGAATGCATTACTGGTACCTCCTTTCAAGATCAAACCCCTAGTCTCCAATCACACCACTACATGCCACTCAAGCGGCTTTCATCTCAGCATCGAAAGCCGTGGGGTTGCATATCTGATAGCTCAGCGGTAACACACTCGTGCGCATGCACATGATGTAATGGAAGACAGGAGGTTTTCACCTCAGTAAAAATGGATTATGCTAAAGAAAGTTATACTAAAACAAAACTATTCTCTTAATATTTTGGCAACACGGATACCAGAGAGCAATAATGTGAAGGTCCTATATGGACACTCAAGATGTATTTAAAATCTGGATGGATCTATAAGGATTAAAGATGGATGAATTTAAAAATATTCAGTTTTATCAAAAGGTCAAGGTTTGGCCAGTTAGCATGACCTTGTTAGCCGTTTCCGGTATATGCTGTAACTTCACAGTCTGCCTGCAAAAACCCTCTTTCTCCACTGACAGCCATTCTAAATTAGCTGTGTTATGGCGAGTTGCTGTCAGTGCTTTCTCCAGTGTTTATGTGCGATCTGAGTTATTTTATATGAGCTGTTGTTTGGATTTGCTCATATACGTTTCAGTTTGTTCCATATGTAGCACGAAGCTAAGTCATGCAAAGGTCAGGGTAATAATTATTTTTAGAAATATTAATGCTTAAAAAAATAAATTCTACAGCATCAACCCTATTAATGATGTTGACATACGACTTGACTGGGAATATAGTGGAAGTGATTGAAATGCAAACGCTCTCTAATTATGAGTCTTGGAGAGACATTTTCCCACATGTCAGAATATGATAAGTTAAGAAGTGCTGAATAGAGGGTAAATATGCCTTATATAGTGAGGCAGATGCCTGATTTGCCCTTGGAAATATTTGATTAGAAACTTTCCAAGAAACATTGAAATATGCATAAGCAATCAAAACCTTTTCAGTACCGGTACAAGCATTGGTAACTGCATCAGCAACTAATAAAGAGTCTATTCATCTGATTACTAGATTAAGCCATATATGAATTTGTATTAATTAAATGTCACAATGTATTAATTATCAATAGTCATAATAACATAATTAATAGTCGTGCGCCACAAGTAAAGTCATAACATAATCATACTTTTGCAAATCATTAGCTAATGATTAAATGAAACAAGAGTATTGGAACATGGCTTTGACCCATTGTGATAATTAACAGATGAATTAATTACTCAGATTCTTTATTAGTTGCTGATGTGGTAATTACTAATTGATTGTTTAGTTTTTTAAGACATTAAAATAACATACATTAGCTCATGATTATCTATGCACTAGCTAGCAATGAATAAATTCATAACAGTGCACCTGTATTTTGAAGTGCTATCCAAACATCCTCCAGTCAAAAATAATTCAGACTTCCAGGTACAAAACTACAGAATTTAAGCACAAAGAAATTCTAAAAAATCTTTAAATACATTGGAGTTCACTTATCTCGACTTACGGTTAACTCGCCAATCTTATTATGTCGACGTTTTTGAAGTTCAGAATTTCAGTTTTGAAGTTCAGTTTTTGAACTCCCTATTTGTCTTAGCATTTTCTTTTCGGTAATGTTGATTCTTTTATGTCGCTGAACCCTAATATCTTGAGCACAAAAGAGGGGCAAATTCGTCACTTCACATGGTTATCTTGTGACTAATGAGCGTACCTAGTTCACTGCGCATGCGCTGAGTTTGCGTTGCACAGCGCTCTTTCAATGACGCTTTTCACAAAGCGCCGCGCAGCACTCTCTGAAGTGAAAGCACATATCGTTCTTATGCGCTGAGCAGAGCACGCGTCAGAACAAAAGCAGGTGTGAGTGTGTGTTTATTTAAGCCTCATACTCATTGGTCGGATTGAAGAACCCGGTTATTAAAAGACGGGACGAAGCCAAATTTGTTGAGAAAGCACAATAGACAGGCTGAACAAGAAAGTATGCAATCTAGTACAGCGTGATGACCTCACAAATATGTCATGTCTGTTTACGCTGTGAGCGATCATTGTGTTTGCAATGTTGGAGAATATAATTAAAGGTTTGTATGGAGAATGGAAGGTGTTTTTATTGTATACTGGTAAATCTCTGCTGTTAGTTGGTGCACATATGCCTTTTATTGTTAGCAAACATATACAGTGTATGTACATTTTTATAGCATGCGGATCGCTTCATCAAATAAATCGGCATATTGGCTGTTGGTTATCTCGATAATCGGTTATCGCGCCGCTTTTTTGCAACCCCCGAGGCCGTCGACATAACCGTATTCCACTGTATATGCACGCATGCACAAAACATAGAAATTCAACACATGCAATGTCCTGGCAAAAAATTATTTATGGACTTTTCTTGGAGTGTGGGAATTATAGGCTACCCTATATGAAACAAACTGTCAGAAGTAGGTAATCTAGTTCTGAGTATGAGCCTATTACGTGAACTGTATGTTTGTTTATCTCGATACCTCGAGGCGATCACACTTCAACACCTGAAGCGGCTGACAGACTGCACGAGAGAGTTGAGGCTGGAGGTTAAAGATTCCCCGCTGTCATACTGAGAGATACTTCAGACTGGAGTGTGATCATTCTGGGCTGGATGAGAGCCCTGCTCATGACAGTTATATTGATGCTCAGGAACTGAGCTCTGAATTAACACTTCTTTAAGAGCTTTTCATTGAATGAGTGTAAAAAGTAGGTAGAGAAATGAGTATGCTTCACAGTGACATTCAATATAAAACAAACCAAACCCACAAAGCTCTTAATATGAATGCCATCAGCTTAAAAAACTGCTTGGTTTGGCAGCTACTGGCTTCGACGTGAAAGGCGTTGTTGCTTTATTTTTTGCAACTTTAAATAAAAATGTCTGTTAAATGTTCCAAGTAAAGGTAAATCCCATCACCCTCTTCTCCCTATCATTATCTGATCCCATTAAAGGTACAAAAACCGTAAAGTTATTTTAACAAAATGCAGTCTGATACGCCGAGGAATGTTTCACGCATTTGGGATTTGAAAGCAATAATCCCTACACTAATCTCTACACTATCTAAAGAAGGGGCAGTTATCAAACTCCCATCCAAAATGACAGCTGCTGGCAGCCAGAAGTAGAGCATGCAGAAATCTTGTCACAAAGCAGAATGACAGAGTTCATTGCTTGGTTGTTCTTACCAACTTGCAAAACAACACAATTCATCACAAGGAACAATTTCTGAGGTGAAAGTCTCATAGTACCCCAAGGCCCCTGGAATTAGTCTTACAAAGAGGAAATTACTCAGGGTCACAAGGAACAGAGGCGGATAAATGTCGCAATTTTACCTGCATTTCAGTCACAATGAAAGTGTAAATGAGGGTTAGTCCACTGTACCGAGGAAGGCCTCCAGGATGATGCTAATGATCCTCCAGGCAGAAGCACATTAATTCAATTGAGATATGTGAAATGAAAGTCCCTGTGTTATAATTCATTCGCTGAATATTGGAGCAGAATGTTAGGGGGAAACTGTGCGCCGGTTGTAATGGCAATGGATGAGGGTCTGTGTGTGCGCAACCTCTGAATAACATATCACAACTGTGTTGTTTACTGTGCTGTTGAATTTTAGCTGTAACTGTGGTAAACAACCTATTCACCTACTTTGCATATGGGTCTTTCATCAACTATTTCCCTGCTGTTGATGTTTTATTAAGTCTGTTAGATTTCATTTTAGATTTTGCATTTATACCAAAAAAACGTACGTTGCATTGAAAGCACACGTTAATATTCAAATCATTGGAGTCGAACCCATGACTTTGGTGTTGCAAGTGCCATTGCTTTAAAACATTCACAGAAAGTTCCTAAAAGTCGATTCACATCGCAGGGACAGACGGCAACAGCACTTCGTCGGTGTGTAATTTGTCTGTTGGTGTGAATTGGCCTTTGATTCATTTACACCCACAAAAGAAGATATTGTGGTTAAGTAAATACGATAGAAAAGAAAAGCTTGTAGATATTAAAGCGCAAACATCAATCTTATAAAATGAAGTAAAACCTACTCAATTTCCTGATACTATTGTTCCCATCTGGTGCATGCATAATTAATAAGGTTGCATTTTCCTCTGTTTTCACACTATTTTATCATTGACTTTTAAACTGTTTTGTGACTTCTGGAATTCATTTTCTAAGTGACATTCATATTAAAAAAAAATGATCTAATGAAACTGTCTGAACTGAACTATGCCGTATACACAATCTATACTGTAGTATTTACTTAGATGTACTAACTAAAGCTAACACTTTAAACGCATGGCTTCGTACAGTGTAATATTGTTTGAGTAAAATGTACTTGAAACAGAGTATTGCACAGATAACTTCAACTAAATAGAAATTACCCAACTTTAACTGGCCAAGTTAAAGGTACTTATTTTGTTGGTTAATTTTATTTAACTCAGTTAGGTAGATTTTACTCTACATATACACACATATGCATCTCATTAGACAATGGTCCCATCATGATACACGTGTACAGAAGTTCATGACCCCATGGATGGATGTGATATGATGTCATGTCTTGTTTAGAAAAAAAGATAGACCATTATATCCTTCTCTGGCATTTTCTACTCTGTTTCTGCTGTGTAGGTAGTTCTGTGACAGCTTATATTCGATTAGCGTTCGTTCAGGGATGTGACTAATGTTTGTCTCTGCTCTGAGGTCTCTCAGGCATGACTGCGCCTTGAGAGTCCCACATAGATCCACTGCAGGGGGAGTTTCTTCACTCCTGATTTCCCTCCCACCAGCACAATATATCAAAATGTGGCCAAACTAGGCTGTTAACCTGTCTATCTCCAAAGGATTTTATTTTTACTATTGTGACCTATCTCCTATCTTCTATCCATTTCAGGGTTGTTTGCTATCACAGCATTTATATACACTGTCCAGCCAAAATAAAAAAATGTCACAGTTTGGATTAAAATAGAATAACGTCTGTAATTGGATCACTATTGCAGTGATTATTATGTTTCTAGCATGTTTGGCAAAAGTTCTTCTAACCCTATTTGATGGAGTGCGTAGTTTTTCATTTCTTAAACAACCATGTATGAAGACACATCATGGTCATATTCCAGGATGACAATGTCAAGATTCAACAGACTCAAAATGTGAAAGTTTGTTGGTTGGGAGGAGCACGAGGAATCATTTTCACACATGAATAGGCTCCTTCAGTTTCATAATGTCACAACATTTATTCACATCAATAATTATTTGGTCAAGATCTTGTATTGTCAATGCAAGAGTCCAGCACTGTGTAAAGTCTCCTCCAGCACATCCCAAACACTTGCCAATTAATGTGTGAAAATGATTCTTCATGCTCCCTCCCAACCATTCTTTCATAATTTGAGCCTGATGAATATTGGCAGAATGCTATAGAATATTTAGGTGTATAAAATTCAGGATGACAACACTCTGAGACATTAGCAGTAGTCCCATAGTCTCTGTGGAGATGAGACAGAGATCTGAAAATCTAGGGACTAAATTGAATTTCGAGAAGGTTTCAAGATGCATTCAAATGAACTTCCTCATATTGAGCCCCTTTTATGCATAAAAAATCAATTAGGGTGAATTCAAATGGAAAATTAAGCTGCACATCTTCTCACTGGCTGAGGTAGGACTCATTATCAGAAATAAACTAACTTTCAGCTAACTTTGCTACTTATGAGTTTTGAAATTGCTGAAATGGAAGAAAAAAAAAAAGAAAACATCATGCAACTTTCCATCAATTCATGCATGAATCTTTGTACCATTGCTTTATGGGCAGTAAATGAGTTCCCAGTCATTCCGAACAGAGTCTGCTTCACAGTGTGCTACAAATGATTCACAGCCCCACTGGTGCTAATTAGAGACAGGATGTGCATTGGGACTACTTAAAGTGATGATGAAGGGAGAGATGATGCACAGTGAGCTCACCTTTACAACACCTAGATATTCTCATTTTCCAGCTGAACTCTCCCTCATTGATTTTTGCATTATTTCGAATTGCCAAGATAAGAAAGAGCGTTTGAATTCCATAGAAGACCAAATCACGTAATTAGGTTGTTTTGCAGCAGGAATAAACAATGGGTTTCATTATACGTGAACAATTTACAAGGATGAGTGTGTGACCTGAGGTTATTAGAACATAGCGAGCTGTCTGTTGCTTGTTATCGTCAATCGCGGCAGTATTCTTCGCTCGTTTTCAGAGCGAATCTGAATGGAATTGTGTACACCGTCAGTCGGCCATCAGCTGCTAGATGAAGCGTGGTCAGATAATTAGTTTAGATGTGATTCACAGCAGATCAGAACTCTTCTGACGGATGCTCAGGGCTTGATGTAGGTTAAGACCCAAGCGGCGATGCGCATTGATTTTGGAGTGAATGCGAGAGTGGCGTTATCGACTATTGTGGCTTGAACCTCAGTCCATTAGTTCCAGAAATGAAGGTCCGAGACGTTCCTGCGATCAATCTGTAACGCGTTCTTACATCTCAAATAAGATATACTGGCTGAACGTGAAAAGCTAGTTGAGGTCCATGCAAATGACTACAGCATTGTCTCCAGTCCCGCACTCTTTGTTTCCTCCCAGCGTTGGGTAAAACACAGCATAGCAATGCAGGATATTCCTGAGAGATGCACGGGACAGTCAGTCAATGGAAGCGCAGCACTCAGAGGACTCGTCCGGCAGCCGGGATACTTTCGGCGAGTCAAGAGAAAGTCATTGCTGTTCGGCATGCCATTCACGTGCCACCTCGACTCAGGTTTGCTCTCTTAGCTCCATAAGAGCTTTTCTCATCTGCCATTTTCAATATCATGCCCGGAGGCAGTCCTGATACTGTGAAATGTGCTGTGAAAGAGATGGGAGAATCCCCTCTGCTCCTTTATTCAATACAGTACTCTTTTTAGATGTCTAAACTGAAGTGGGGCAATTTGGAGAGAATGAATTCTGACAAACAGGCAATTGAACGACCATAAATACGCGGTTAGGGTATTAGCGCTGACATTTTCCTTTAATCTATTTGTCAGTCATGTGCTGACTCCTTCTTAATGACCTGCTATCATGGCATAAAGATTGCTGACATGCTCGATCTCATTTCCTCTCCTCATCAGCAAAAGAGACACGATCCGATTTCCTTAGAAGTCCTACTGATGACCACGAATGCGTTGGCCTTTGAGTGTTTTATGCACCTTGCTTTATGGCCCCATGTATATTGATACAGTGATGTAAAATTGATATGTTGAGCTCATTAGGTGGAACTGGTGTGTGTCTTGCATCAACCTCCTCCGAGGGCTTTGAAGACTCTCAATAGAGTGTTTAATGAATATTAAACTGTATGTTTGGTCTCATAAAAATGCAATCACACTGTCAGAAAAGAAACTTTCTGGTGGAATGAATGTAAATCACGCGGGTAAATGTGTGATAATTGCAGAGAAAATGCATTTGAACGTGTTTTTTATGGGGGCAAACTTTGTGAATGTCGTTTATGTTAAATGTTCAAATACATAAAAGTGCTGCACACAGCATTTAGAGCCTTTTATGTCATTTAGGTTGTGCTGTCTATATTTTTCTTAAAATATTTTATTTAACTTAAAGACTTAATAGATCCAAGTATATAATAAAAACCTTCCATTTTTTACCACTATGACTGAATGATCCTAATTGCATAATACATTGAGTGAAATGGAAGATGAACAAGTGTTTAACAGTGTTTTTATTTTAATATTGTAAATGTTCATTTCTTTAATTATGCTTTAATTACATTTTTTAATCTAATAGATAGAGATAGAGAGCCATTAATTAAGACTTTGAGTGAATAGCTTTTTTGGAGTGAGTCTGTATCGAAGATGTATCATCTGAGAGAGAAAAGAGTATAATAATGACTATTGCATTAAGAGATACTAGTATGCTTTCTTTGAGGCCTGTTCAGTTATGCACAAAGAGCTGGGCAGATTCTAAGAAATCACCATTAAATATCAACTAGAACTCATTACACAATCTAAAAAGGAACAGAAACTTCCAGATAAAATATGAATAATAATATGTGAAAAAAGGGAAGAATAAGATCTTCTCAAGAATGGCTGCAAATATCATTAGTTATTAATACAGGTAAGTGAGAACAAAACAACAATAACGGGTCAAAGAACGGGATCATTTAAATGATGAAAAAACTTTTATTCAACAAAGTTTATTCAACGATGCTATTTAAATACTTATTTTAAACTAAAATTAAGAAAGCATCCTTTCAGTCTATGTACTTCTAAGAAATATATTTAAAATTATACTTAAGTATACTTGACTTATAATCTAAAATGCATAAATATATTTGAACTATAATTGTACTCTATATTTTGATCTAGATATACTTAAATTAAAATTAAGCATTTTAGGTATATTTGGTTTGTAGTTGTAGTTGATTGGCAAGCCTATTAAATACTTTAACCACATAGTTTTTGGTTTTGCAGTAATTGAGCTGCTTTCTGTTTATATTTAAAGTGTTTTATTTTGTTTTGTTTTTAAATAAAGAGACGTTGCCTTGAGAACCTGTTTTCCGCATTGTCCACGTTCTCCTGCATTGTTACAGTTTTACATACTGCCTTATAAACAGACATTGTTTGAAAATATTGATTCATTAAGAATACTTACAATACTTGCAATTTAAAACTACTAAACTAGTAGTTTACTGAAAGTTTTCTTCAATGTGTACTTTCATAAACTCGTATTAAAAGTTTTACAAGTATTTAATTAGTAAACTATCAATATACCTATAAGTTCACTTGTAGTATAAACGAAAACCTAGTTGTATACTCAGTTTACTACCGTTACACTTAAAGTATACTCAAATTTATATTTTTAAACATAAAGAAGTCTTTCAATTTTGTTCCAAGTAGTATTGAAATAGTTACAAGTTTACTACTAGTACATTGATATTAGAATACAGTACTCATTACATAACTTAAAAATATACTTGAACGTTACTTAAGTGTACTTACTAAAATTGAACTTTTCTTTGTAAGGGCTGTTGAACTGAACAAACTTTAAAACAAGCGGCACTACTTTGCTATGAAAAATGCATTTGCTTATTTAAAATTGCCAACAAGTTTCAGTTGTTTATAATTGATTTCTACTTAAATAAAATGTTGGTTGGTAATAAATATGATAATGATAGATAGAAAGTGAGTGGATCTGTCAGTGTCAGATGATTTAGGTGCGTCATGGTGAATATTTGGAGTGAACAAAGACAATAGTTTTATTCTTCTTTTAAAATATTTTAGTAGAACTTGTCTTTTACTCACTGAAAAATCCCAAATGCCTGCTCACCATCTAAAGGTTTGGGATGCTGGTTACTGATGCCACATCTAACCAGCATGAACCAGCATGTTAACTATGGCACTAACCTTTTTATTTAGATTGCTCTGTCTTTACAGTCGTTTTTTTATTAAGAACATTGCAGAGCTCTAGCACCAGTGTAGCAGGGAGTCTCTGACACATAAACCAATTAACCAGCAGAGACGACAGTCTTTCTGGGCAAGTGGATGACCGACCTTTGAAAATGCTGACATTTTAACTTAAATTTTTAGCTCTCGTATGAGTCAGGTGGACTTGGGGAATATATTGAAAACTGGGACTACTCTTGTTAAAATTTGAAGAGTGAACTTAATAATATTTGAGACATGGTCCTGAGAAATTCAGAACTGATTGTTCAGAACATGAGCTAGCTGTGGTATCATAGTTAGTAAAAATAATATAATTATCATCAGCATTATTTGTTTCCTTAAACATGGTTAACATGGCTTCATAACATCTTCAGAAAGGATTTAAGATTTTCTGGATGAATATTTAAGAGGAATACAGCAATTGCAATATATATGATCGAATATATGAAACAGGATGATGTATATATCATTATAAAAGAATTATATGCATAGACATGACAAACAAGCGGATGAAAGGAAAACGAAGAGGGAATAAACATGTTAGCGTTTGAAATACAGCCAAACATTCAATATCCTCCATATGACATCCAAAGACAGACAGTGAAATTTAATGCAGCAAATCTAGACAGTTTTCCGAGCATGTTATTAAATAATATGAGTCACCAAGATAGAAACAAAGCCTCAGCTGGGAAAATTGTTTTAAATCAAATTTCCACCTTGAATAAAAAATTACAACATAATATCCATGACAAAGAGTAAATCAGGGGGAAAATGAGCCACACAAAGAATCAGTCTCGAGCTCATGGAGCTTTTGCTTTGCTTTCTGGGAAACCATAACCATGAAAAAAGAGGTAATTAAAACAATAAGCTGCTTTGATAACTTTCTGACAGTCTGCTGATTATCTATCCGTCATGAATGTCTAGAGCACAGAAAAATAATGAGAGTGAAATGAGAGTACATCAAGACTTTCTGCTAGGAAATTGTCATGACTTCAGCATACAAAATATACCTAGTGAATAAAAAGTTCTTGTTTCACTTCAAAGAAAAACAGAAGAGATTAGTTCAAACACTGATTTTGTGCTTCAACCATATTGTTATATGAGTCTCTATTTACACTAAGCATAAATAGCCTGCCTTGTTGGCAGAGTCTCTTTACACACTACATTGACATTCATATTTCTGCATTTGACAGACGCTTTTATCCAAAGCGACTTGCATTGCATTCAAAAAACACATTGACATTCCAATCAGTTCTTGAACTCCCTGGGATCGAACCCATGACCTAGGCGTTGCAAACACCAATGCTCTACTGATTGAGCTACAGGAAACACTAACTCCGCCCACTGATGTCAGGTTGGTCCAGACAAAATTGCAGAAGAAGTTGGACTATCAACAATAGCATTTGTAAAGAGGTAAGGCAGAACGTTTTTGACACAAATCAGCCTTTTGTCGAACTCGCTCTACTCCCTTTTCCCATTACACATCAAAAAGGGGAAATAAATGGTCTAATCTATTGTGTGTTACGGTGAGGGATAGGGAAAGTAAATAAGGCAGCATCCATTTGATAATTGTAATAAATATAATCATTTACAATCCATACAAATATTATTACAGACCTTTTAATGTACAGCAACACTGAGGGGCAAATAGTATCTGCCTCTATCTATAAACATGAATGGCATCGAAGTATTATTTTACAGCAAAGAACATATTGCCATTTTTACATAAAGAATATACAACGATTTTCACTTCGTGTGAATAGCATCTATCGCTAGTTGTATCAATTATTTTGTATCATGTTAAATTAATCTACAGATTAAGACTATATATGTTTACATTTCTGCATTTGGCAGACGCTTTTATCCAGAGCTAAAAGTTTGTTCAGTTTTTATCCTAAACCAATGAACGTGAATCTGGCAACGTTTTATAGGTTAATACTCCATTGCATTTAGAAATAAATCCCGTACCAGGTGAGATACCGAGAGAGCTTAAGCATGTTAGAAAAGCCAAATATATGGAGCTGGTTATGTGATGCAAACTCATACAAGATGGTAAAAAGTGTTTCAAGGTCACAATATAATATTTTACGAGGAGCCGAATGAAAAGACTTTATTAATCTATAATCTGCCACAGTAACTTTGTATAGAAAGGATTAAAAGTACATGTTTTACTGCCTCGAGTGTTCATTTCAGTTGGAAACTGAATGATGTGTATTGTTTTGTATTTTGCAGAAATATTCCCTCAGGTACATCTTTCCAACGAGCCTGTGTTGGATAAAAGTGTGGAATTATGACCTATATTTGTGTTACTGCAAATACACGTTGCAACAAAGCTCTTAAATTCAAGGATTTGTTGCAACTAGCACCAGATGGTTAAACTTTGCAAAAGACCTCACTTTGCGCTTTAATATTGAATCCCCACATTTATAACAAGTAGTGTTATTCTACATTTCTGCATTTAGCAGACACTTTTATCCAAAGCGACTTACATTGCATTCAAGAAACACGTTGAATCAGTTCTTGCTTTCCCTGGGATCGAACCCATGACCTTAATGTTGTAAACACCAATGCTCTACTGATTGGAAAAAGGACTTGACCGAATATGTTATGTGACTACCTAAATTGTATACATTTTTGTAACTTAAACTTCCTCCAGCGTCCTTCAAGAAGGTTTGATAAAACCGATGAAGTTTGTGGCATTATAAAGCTGTAGCAGACGCTGAAATCTAAGCTTTAGCAAGTAGCTCTCATTATTTCTGCTCTGACAAGGTGATCCAGGCAAATTCAAGACAATTCCTATAATCTTTTCAAAGATTAGACCTGTCACCAGTTCAAATGGTGGGTGAGCAACCACACAGTCGGTGGCTGATGAAGCAAAAACCTCCTTTAGAGTGATGCCAAAGGATTATTTAGTGAAACCAAGGAAGGTCATCTAGTGTTAAATGCACAAATGAGCTGCAAAACAGAATTAATCCTCAAGGCAATCAAGCTTGCCCTTGTCCAAAAACCTCAATTTACGCCCTCAGAATTGCAGTATGTTTTGCTGAAAATAACATGCAAAGCTGTGTGACAGCCTGGCCTCTTGAAACCAAGCATGGTTTCTTAATTTTGTAGATTTCACATTGTGCACACAAAATGTCATTATCTCTGTGTGTCAGGCACTTCAATCCAACTTTCATGTTCCTTCGGAAGTCATTTAGGGCCAAACGTCTGGCTTGAGGGCAAGCGATGTGATTGAGTTGCCCTAATACACAAAGATGGTTCGCACATAACACCGGCACATCCGGCTTGTCTGATGAGCTCTCTTCATTTGCCCGCTGACCTCTGAAGAAATGCCAGGCTTATCATTTCTCAGTAATTGGCTGAGGGAAGGGGGGAGTTTCAATCGGACAAATGAGATGGGGAAATTTAGCTTGACTTTTTTGCATGTTTGCAAGGAATTTGTTTCTCTTTCTGCAGTCGGTCCATTGTGTGCCAGAGTGGGCAAGAGGATCTTTTGTAGGGATGAGCGAGTACAGCATTATCTGTATCTGTTAACCATATGAATTATCTGTATCTGTATCTGTACTCGGACTGGGCGGGGCCTAACTCGAAAGTGGGCAGGATTTAACCCAGAAGTGGGCGGGGCTTTAACCAGTATGTTATTTTCAATCATGCAATTGATATGGGTCGATCAGAAATTGTTATATTTATTACTGATTAGAAAACTATTTGCATGACAGCATCAGCATTGAGCTTCAGATCAACGGAACAATGAATACAACTCATGCGGTTGCAATTATGAAGAAAAATGTAATGAACAAGAGTTTTCATTTAAACATAACTTTCTTTTTTTTACTTTTAATTTTTTTTATAATCAGTGTTATTTTTTAAAATTTCCACACCAAATTTAACACCAGGTATGCGTGTGTGTAAGTGAGAGAGAGAGAGAGGGAGAGGGGGGGGGGCTGTGTGTTGTAGGACTGCAGTCTGAAGCTGTTTTTAAGATCTGCATTCCTTTATTTTGTATGAAATACAGCAAGAAAGTGTCATACACTCAGTGCGCGAAGTAAAAAAACTGAATAGAGCAAGCAGACGGTTAAAAAAAAAACTCTGACAGGCAGAGACGCAACGCTAGTCGCACTCTACCAAGCAAAACGTCTGAACAAACCCCACGTTTACTAGAACTCTACTGGTTAATAAGTAAGTTCTAAAAACAAACAGAAATAAAAAACAAACCTGAAGCTGGAGAAACCCTAAACAATAACGGAAAAGACCCGCGAACCTGAGTGACAGAGAGAGAAAGACACCTGTTCTCGTCTCAGCGTTCTGCGCGTGAATGAGTAGGGCGGAGCCGCGGGACAGCAAATCTGCATGTGTGGGGGAGGGGCGCTGTGACTAGCCTATCACAGAACGCAGACACAGTCAGCTACCCAATGAGGATTTTTATTCAATCCGAGCACAGATAATGACTTGTATTACTCCTATAATACTCGTACTCTGCAAAAGTGCTTTATCCGTACCGGATACTCGTTTCAGCCGAGTATCTGGCTCAACTCTAATCTTTTGCAACCATTTAAAAATGCAAGATGGGAGGCCTTCATGACACTGATACTGTGATCTGTTCATTGAAAAGCATTGCAATTAAAATCACAGTCACTCTCATTGCTAACTTTTGTAGATGGCTGGGTGCAACTATACACTCATATAGCGTACAAAGGGAACCATTTAGCCAATAAAACTGTCCGGTACTTTTATGGTAACAGCATTGGAAGGATCTGCAGACAGATGTCAAATGGTATATTGCCTTGCATCATGTAATAGTGTCCAATAATTTCAGCTGGTGTATAGATTTTACTGCAACTGTTGGTTCAGCTCTGCTAGAGGAATGTATTTATGTCCTGGCTGACTCACTGCCTGATGCTTGTAAAAGCCGTTTATTTTTTCCTATTTTATTTACATACTCTAAATGGTGTAATTATGTCTAATATAAATCAGGGGAACACCATAAACTGCAGTCTGTCAGTCTTATATGAAAGTGACCTTCATATAAGTTTTGTTAAGGTTTTTATTCCAGTATTACACTTTTATGAGTGAAAACCGATATGTACATACATTATTTTGATCAACCAAAAAATGGCACTCTCTATTAATTTTTTTGTTAATATACAAAGAACATAAAATTATTGGCACCTATGAATGGTGTTAGTCTCACACAGTGTGGTCAAAACAAAACAGAACAACCTCTTCAGAGAATCTTAAGTTTACACCATGACGATGTACAAAAAATTTAAACGTTTTTCGGATGATAGCTTTGTCTAAACAATTCTCGTTCGCACAGATCCACGAAAACAACTACAAATGCTGTATTATAGATTAGGCCAGTAGTTGGCGATGCCACTTCATAAAGAAGCATGCAATACACACGTGTTTTTATATAGTTCACGTTTTCAGTCCCCAAACATGCTGTTGTTGTGTAAATGAACGTTTTCTGTTTTTAGTTGTAAACGCTGCCGTGTATACGGCCACTTACTTCATAATGATTAATTGAAGGGGTCAAAGAGCAATTAATTAAACAAACATTATTATTATTATTATTATTATTATTATTATTACATTTTAACCGCCTGCTGAAAATGTATTGGAAATCTTTTCACCCAACAGACTCTTAAGACTCAAGAACAAATTTGTCACACAGTACCTGTTCATGACAAATAGGCATATTTGCTTCTTTGGTCGACGTTGTTGTCGCAGCCTATTGGGGAGGTATCTGCAACCATAGCTTAATTGACTATTTCTAATTTTTGAAGAATAGCTAAGAATAATTTTTGCAATAAAGATTGGCCAATTAACACATCTGCAATCCATCTGCACATACTTTTAGCCACAGTTGTACTAAATATGACTTCTGAGCATTGGGATGTTTGCTAACATCCCTATTTTTACTCCTAAGCGAAAAACGGAAAAGAACTTTGCCATGAGTATTGCTATTTTCACCATAAGGGCCTTAATTAATGTGCAAACATAATGATATTTTGTTGGCTATTTTGAACTTCTTGTCAACTCCACTTGTTCTGACTTGCTTGTTTTGTGCGCATGCAGTTTGTTTGCTGCAATTAGAATAATGAGTGTAACAGCAGTATCTGTGTATTATTCTCTCAATTGAGAGTCAGCTGGATTGTGACCTTTGAATCTCAACACTCTGGTACAACAAAGACTGTGCAAAACACTACGCAAATTGAGTCCCAATCTATTTAATAATTTAAATGACATCTTTTATATAATATAATTAGTGCTGTCAAATCGATTAACCACGATTAATTGTATTTGACATAAACATTTTTGTTTATATAATATATGTGTGTATATACGTACAAACTTCAAAAGCTCAAAAAAAGATGCACCTTTCAATTTCCATAGCAACAGTCTAAATTCCCACAGGTTAAAACTGCATGGTGGAATTTGCAGTAAGATTTTTCCCAGATGGCAGGCTGCTAGTGCTTTTTATTTCTCCTGACAATTACGAGACATCCCTGGCAGAATTCACTGAGCCCTCATCTTCTTTTGAATTGAAAACCTCGTTTTTTTTTTGTACTGCTAACATCACAGACAAAGCTTACCCGAGGTACCAACATTATCCTCTTTAAGAAGAATTGTGGACTTCATAGCGCACAGATTATCCTGTGCTTTTGTTGCTCTTGCTTATTGTGTGTCCTTCTATCAGTTCTGAACAAGTACTGATACAAGTCATAAAACGAAAGTCATTCCACTGCTTTATGGTTCATGGTTTACTGCGAGATCTGTTGATTCATCGATTGCCCTATTGAGTTCTCAAACAATGATATATCTTCATGTTTACAGAAAACTGTCCACATAAGTATTGTTTTAGAATTGCACCAATGAACATTTTCTAATGCGCTTGACACCAAAAGCATCTATTGGACTCAACACCAATGTGCCGTTTTGAAGCAGAGCCCGCATTACAGTGCACTTCAGAGACAGTAACGAAGAAAAAACCTGGGATCGGAGCAGAAACAACATTAAGAGGCCAGGCTACTCTCATTCCTTTTTGGAGGTTGCTTAGTAACTTTTTTCCCATGATGGCAATATGCGACCTGTGCGAGTTGTGGCACTTCAACCTGATTCATGTTGGTGCCCTTTGCAATCTCAGGTTCACTCAGAAGGCCAATCCAGCAAAAGAACTGCAGAGGTGAGTGCTTCACTTCTAATAATGCCTGTAGGCCACAATCTCCTCCAGCTAAAGCTAGATATCTCACAGACTTTTGCTGAATCCAATAAAGCAAATAACATACAGTACATTAAAACCAAACAAAGTAATAGATCCTTGTAAATAACTACAGTAGCAAGACCATTGGAGGTGATGTGAAAAGCATGAAAGCATTCCAATATTACGCATATATAGTGATATTATCCTTATATTGTAATCATTACGAGCACAAGTTATAATTATTGCCTGAGGCACAGCTCACACAGAATACATTATTTTGCAGTTATAAGATATAAGATGCAGGTCAGTGGAACAAAAAAAAAATTGCAAAGTTTAAAGCAGGGTAGGTAATTTGCTCCAGAAACATTGTTGTGTTATGCTGGTTGAAAGTCTCTTCACATACTGATAGCCAAGGGCATAGATTTGGTTTGAACACTGGGGTGTTGCAGTGTAGACTGGGGTTTTTTTGTTATGAAAAAATAATAATAATAGTGAAAAAATTGATTCCCTTAACAGATTATTTATTAATTGTACAGCACATTTTACCAAACAAAATGTACCATAGTAGCCAAACTGTTACTACATTGAAGCACGATACATTCTAGTATATGTCGTCTCTTCTCTCACCAGGGGTCTCATTTATAAAACTGTGCGTAGGATCACTACTAAAAGTTTACGTGCGCCCAAAAGCCAAAAATGCTTTACGGCAAAAAATATTCAGATTTATAAACCCGTGTGTATGCACACCTGTCAGGAACATTCCCTTTATAAATCGCAGATGTCACGGGTCAAAGTTTGCTTAAATGTGCACACATTCTCCCATCAAGTTGTTTTTTATAGATCACAACCTTTGCATGGAAACTGGCGTACGTACGTTTCCAGTCCCGTTTTGTGCGTACGCACACTTTATAAATGAGACCCCAGGTCTTTTTACGTGACTTTTAGATGTTTGCTTTTCTCCACAGCAACTAAAGAAGTACATTTTCGATAGAATTCAAATGGGTCACACATTTTCATGAATTTGATCATTGCTTTAGGAGTGCGCTGGTGAACGAGCACCCAGTACCAGGGCCAATTTGCGTGCCGCTCATGCACAATTAAACCAGACTTAAGTGATGCTGTGCAAAGAATTCATCCTAGTTGTGCTTTTCGGATGGGGACTGCCTTTATGATAACATAAAAGCTCAGAATGCAAGATGTATATTATGAATGATTGGTTTCCATATGTTGCCTATGTTGTACTTGCTAGTTTTGGTTATTGACAGCGGGGAAGTTACCCTTTACACATTATTAAAAGATTAATTCCTAAATTGTAATGTTGAAACAAATCTGCTTTTAAACAACATGTATTGTGAAAAGCGCTATGCATATAAACTTGAATTGAATATAATTGAATGTTCTTGTAAATCACGCTGAAATCACAAACTCATTTCTGTGGGATGTTGTGTAGAGCTTTTTTGGTGTTGGTGCTGTACCACGGTTAAAGATGGGGAGGTGCGTAGGTCTTGTATGGAGGAACCGACTGGAGGAATTACACAACATAAAAGAATAAAATAAGAATTAGTTTACGGAAGTCATTCAGTTTATGTAAATATATCCTAATATGTTCTGAAATAAATTGGATTTATCTTTGCCATTCAATTTAGTCTTCACTATTTTCCACTCTGCATCTCTAATCCCCTAGCAGCAGCGGCAGCGGAAGCAACTAACCCTAAATCATCCTGAAATCATGCAAGTGGAACCAGTGATTACAGAATTTCATAATCCACTGACGACAGCAGTCCGTATAGAGTATAAAGAGAGCCAAGCCTATGTGGAAAACATTAATAGCATTAGAATAGAGGCTCAATCCAGCTGAAGTAAAGTGCTGTGGTGCAAACGCATGACGAAGAGATGGCTGTGCACTGGTCAGAAGCAAACAGAGGGAAAGTGAGAGATCTTGCCCTTATACAGACTGCAGATGATTTTAAATTCACTCTTGTTTGCTTTTCTGTGTACCATAGCCCGCAGTTGGGCTTTTCCTCTATTTGCATGTTGTTCTGGAGAAAGGCCTGAAGCAGGGTCGTGCTGTAGGCTCAGAAACTTAAAGTAGGATACTGAATTGTACTGTAAAGCAGAAAAAAGTTACAGAAACTAACAAAAGCAAACACAGCATGCTCTGAATTTTAAGCTTGGGGGTCAAGACCTGTACTTGAGACCTACAGATGTATTTCTGCTGGATATGAAGAAAAGGAGATTTCTTCAATGTAGGGTGACCAGATTTCTGGTCAAATTTATTCATTACATGATACATTTTATTTCATGATAGCTATAATGTATTATATAGTTATTTTATTTTTGTAAAGATGCAAAGATCTATGTATTATAGATACATATTAAATATGTTATTAGAGCACAGTAAGTTTATTTAACATGCACACACTTTTTTAGCATCTTTTGTTGTTTGATTAGCACACGCATACAGGTATTTTAGGCTGCTGTCACTTTAAGACTGAATGTTTGGATCTAATACATTGACGCATATCCAGATTTCAGCAAGCTGTTTACATTCACTTAAGCCATAATAGAAAGTGTTTACATGACATAATCCACATGATAGTAATTTTAATAACTATGTGTGTATTTGACCATTTAGACGCTAAGATAACTAAATGCGGGACTGCGTGAGTGCTTGTGGTGTGTGTCATTCAGCATGATACCACAAAGAGTTTTTTTTCACAATTCATTGTGCATAACTGCATAAGCACGATACCACAAAGAGTTATTTTTTTCACAATTAATTGTGCATAACTACTTTATAAACTCTCTTTCAAGAGTCTCGTTAAATGTACACACATGCTTCTTTTTGTCATCTTTGCATCTGACTTTATCTCCTCCATTTGTTTCCAAATGCACGCCTAGCAAGCTAATCGTAATTTTGTTCTTCACAATATACTATGACATGATTGGCTACCTTTGGGTATGAGGTTAGGAGCGGGTCGAGGAGGACCAGTTACATTTGGTGCCATGACCCGGACAGATGTGAGGTTTAGGGGTGCATGAGAATAACATTTGCTAGTAAAAGAGCCATGCGTGCAAACCTGACTCCCCTGGCCACAAGAGGTGCGCTAGACTCTACAATCTTTAGCATCATTGCTAGTGCACACACCTCCCACGCCAGAGACCATGGTTCAAGGAGTAGGACGGGTCACATTTGGTGCTGTTACCTGGATGGGAGTAAGATTGAGGGAAATTAGCATAATGGACGTAAGAGCCGTGCATGTAAACCTCACTCCCCTGGCTTCAAGAAGCACATTTGAGGCTGTGGACTATAGCTTCCTCCCCTTTACGCCAGAGATCCTGATTCAAATTCCGTTTAGAGTGGGTCGAGAAGGCTCGGTTAAATTTGGTGCCGTGACCCGGATAGGAGTGACGTTCAGCGTGGGATGAGTGTATTGTAGGGCAGTACGAGCTGTGTGTGCAGACTCCCCTGGCCTCATGAGGCACGCTGGTGACTAAAGATTGTGGTCTTTAATGTCCCTGTTAGCTTGCCCACCTCCCACGCCAGAGACTACAGTTCAAATCCCACTCAGAGTGGGTCAAGTAGGGCCGATTACACAGGCTACATCCATACGGATATTTTAAAACTTGTTATTTGACCTCCTTTTACTGAGTAAGTTATGTTACCTAACAAGATCTCTGATTCAGACAAACTTCTGGGAATCCAAATGGCATCAAAGTTTCTTGAACTCTTCTTCTTTCAAGTACATGTCTTAGTGCCCATGAGAATATCTGGTGGCAAAGTTCAGCCTTCTCATTCACTGCACCTGCCAAACTCATTACGAGGAATCAAGCATAAGGAAACTAATTAAAGTTACATTGGTGCCAAATTTCAATCTTACTTTGTTCTCTTTGAACTGTAGAGAGAGACATCTGCATGTTTGATCCTCTTCTCTTCACTTTCGCCTGACAACACTCAGTGCTGTTGTGAAGGGAGTCATTGGGAGACGTGTAGAATGACAAAGAAATCACACTATTCATTTTCTCTAGCTCATTTTCCTCACATTCCTTCCTGTTGTTCATCTTGTCAGAGCAAAATGAATAACCGAACACCAGTCAAAGTCACTGCAGCAGGGAAGATGACGATTGTGGTTGTTTAGACCGAAGTACATTTAGCAAGATAACAAATAATTGAAATAAGCCAGCAGATGAAACAAAGTGATTTTCCGACTCATAGCTCACTTTTGATAGCAAGATCATCAGTAAAGAGATGCTTTATTTACAGCATTTGGCTTGATGATGGATTTTGTTCCTATGAATTTATGAGATTTATTACTGTTATGATTTTCTGTCATCATTCAGAACACTGTCATCATTCATGCATTTGCAATATATTAAGGTATGGATACGAAGTAACCATTTTTGCACTTTTGTAATTTCATCTGACTTATTTATGGTCAATAATATTTTTTTTGCATATCACAAGCATCTGGGCATAAAGGTTAGCTTAAGAGTTGAATAAAATCAAATAGAGAAATGTTTTCTACTTTATTGAAACAAAAATATAAGACAGCTAATGTGCAGATGCTCTGACTTTTAAAGAACACGCGCTACACTCCAGGCATTATAATGCAACTGCTCACATATTGTGTCGCCAGTGTAACATCGACAAAGAGACGAGAGATGGAGATCTCACACACTAAAGGGCCAGTCACACAGCAAAAACGCATGAATCACGCACAAATTACGCACAGATTTTCGTTTCTGCGCGAAGCGTGCGTCGTATGCGTAATTCGTTGGTGGAATGAACGTGGACCATCAGTGATTGTAAGTGGATGTGCGTCAAAGGCGGTTTGTGCGTGATTTTGAGTTTTGAACGGTTCAAAAAATTTTCTGTGTGTGCGTCAGTGTGCGTTATTCATGAGTCAGCGTGCGTAGTTTATTCGTCAAGTATGCGTGACTATGTGCGGGACACGCATCGGCCATCAGTGCTTATGCATCGGAACTGGTTCGAAACCGCGCACGTCCACTGATGCCCCACCTTCATATCACGCATGAACCACGCACGGATCCCGTTCATTCCACTGACGATGTGGATTCTGAAAGTGCTTGTATGTGAAACATTCTCGAAGCGTGTGTGTTTGGACGCGCTCCGTCAGTGATTCATGCGTCGAATGTTCGTAGAATACTTTGGTCAATTTCTCGACGCACAAGCACGCACAAACCCAATCTGTGCGTGATTTGTGAGTGATTCGTGCGTGATCGGCTGTGTGACTGGCCCTTTAGATGAAACCATGAGTGGCACTTTAAATGTAGTACAGGAGAATACCGTGGTGTGGAAGTGAAAGCAAAAGTAATATAATATGACAATAACTTGAAATATAAAGAATAAAAGACAGAGCATGGTCAGTAAGTTCTGATATTAGTAGATTAATAAGAGAATATAATTAAGTTGTGAACTCAGACTTTAAATTTGCTTAGAGCCAGTGCTATTAAGTTCATTAAACCTGAGGCAAAACTCTATTTGAACTTTACTGCATATTACAAGAATGCTTTTATTTCTAATTTTTTTAATTACTTTTGTATATTGTTTATTTTTAAAACGTGGCTAAAGAAGGTGAAGCATGATAAGGGTTCAAAAAGTTTAGGCATGTATTTGTCACACACGGTGCAACTTTCAACATTTCATTTAATTGTTTTATCTTTTATTTTTTTAAGAAAAAACTCTTGGAAAGCATTACTTGCATTACGGTTCATTCTTTACACAATTTAATGTTCACGCAGGCAGGTGTAAGTCACAAATAAGCACAATAACTGAATTAACATTATGATTTCTTGCAGCCACCATCTTTCCCACAGTAATTGTGATTCTGTATCCTTTTCCAAAATCTCTCATCTAGCATCTTGCCTGAACCATCAAATTAAATCGCATTGGTGTTACGGTGAAAGATAAGAGAAAAGGAAGGAATTTGTCATTTTTAACTTTCCGTATTTCAAGAGGCTTTCAAGTCGGATCACATATGACATTTAAGAGACACTTTCTCTTGAGTAAAACCACTTGTTTTTTAGTACAAACTGAGCAAAACAATTATAGATTAAACATCTGTATGTTATAATATAACATACAGTGCAGGGTATACATTTCTCACAAATCATGGTCTGTCTATTAGCAATGTAATTATTATGTTACACATTTCTGACTTCTTTTTTGATTGCTTTTTATGAAACTCATTTATCAATTGACGTATTCTTCCGTGCATTAAACATCAGGGCTTTCCAAAATGGGCTCATAAAGAACTGCAGGGCATTCGCAAGCGCTTTGAGAGACTTTGATAAAGCGCTATATAAATGTAATGAATTATTATTATTTTTATTCATAATAGTTAATTGTGATAGTTAATTAAATAGTTAGTTAAGAGTTAAAGCATAAAAATGTGAAATTTTAAACAAAATAAAGAATTTTATTCTGTCTGATCTCTGATCTGTGCAATTGCACAAAACTGGAGGACTTTTTGAATATAAGTAATATGCTCTTTTGGAAAGTGAATAAGTAATTATCTAATAAAAAATATAGAAAAGTATATATAAGTTCTGTAATAATATTTCATTTTTGGAATCTGATGGAGTAATCCAGCGCTGATGATATACAGTACGTCATAGATAAAGTGAATTTACCTTTGCGCAGAATGAATCTGTAAGCAGTCTGCCAGGTAACTGGACGCTGCATGCGACTTAAGTACCTTGACTGGCATCATTCTACGAGTCAGAATGAAGAAATGCTTTTCACATTCCCTCTGATTCATTCAGGTGCAGTTTTGCCTGGTAAGCATCACAAAAGGGTCCTATAGCATGGCTGAAAAAGCACTGCTATGTGATCTAAAACCAATTTCACTGTTAGAATAAGCCAACACATATTTCCTTATCTTCCCCTTGCAGTCCAACGCCCAGGCATAACCGTGAGAGGTGAAGCATGGTGAAAAAAATGGAATCTAATTTTAAAGGTAAGCACCAAACAAAAGCAATGCTTTCAGAGTGTTAGCGAGCAGGGATAAGCAGGTGTTTGGCACGCCATGAAAAGGTGATTTCACATGAACTCCCAGTTTAATTGGGTCTCAAAGCTTTGGCCTCCTGCTAAGAGAACAACCTTCTTTGAGTGACCTTTGATTCTACAACCAACCTGTACATATCAGTGTGTTTATTTTTAAAGGTAGTATTTCCTGTAGCTCAATCAGTAGAGCATTGGTGTTTACAATGCTCTACTGGTTATTGGTGGGTTCGATCAAGAAGCAAGAACTGATTCAATGTGTTTCTTGAATGCAATGTAAGTCGCTTTGGATAAAAGCGTCTGCCAAATGCATAAATGTAAAGGTAGTATGTAAATGAACAGTAGCTGCATTTGCATGGACACCTTTTGTTTTAATCAGAATAAATTCATTGATTAATCCGAATATAGTGTTTACATGAACGCTAAATTAAGTGACTGCGTTTATGTCACAAGCTTCATTCTATTATATTGCTTTTATTTGTTTTAAAGAGCAAACTTTATATCTATTTTAAGCCCCAACTAGGAGACGACGAGCATATGAACCGTTTATGCCTTGTTGTTAATATTTTTCCCAGGGAAAGCAAGAACTAAAATGCCAATATGTACCTTGAATGCAATGCAAGTCGCTTCGGACAAAAGCGTCTGCCAAATGCAGAAGTGTAAATGTAAATTTATCAAGCAATAAAAACTCCCTTTCCCGTGCTCAGAACTAGGCATCTATAGATGAGAGTCTGAAACGAGGAAAGTTTCATTCAACAACAACAACAGCTTGTTCCACATGGCATACGTCATTACGCCATCTTTGCATCATTGTACATGAGTAGTACTTTCCAGATTCAGGTTTCAATCCTTTAAGGTGTTTACATTTACATTTCAATATTTGACATTTCTTTTATCCAAAGCGACTTACATTGCATTCAAGAAACACATTGATATTTGAAACATTTCTCGTACATGTCCTCTCCATTGGATTAAATTATATAGTACACAATAAATCGTACATGATCATAACTTAAAGGTAACGTGTTGTGCCTAATGTACCATTACATGATGTTTGAACAGATGTTTTGACAGTGTGTGCATATAATGGTAATCATCCACCCACTCTTTTTAATCCCCACAAGTCATAAGCAGAGTATCAGAACAGGCCGTTTGTAGATTCTAGCATTTGTGACGTCACATATGATTAGGCCCCGCCCACAACAGCTGACAGACTCCGCCCTATTAGCATAGACTCCGTCCTGTGTGAGCTGAACACACTTCGTCACGTTAATCTCCTCGCCAGAGCATTTATCAAACATATTCAAGTCAGAAATGTATTCTTATTAAAGCTACAAGAGTTAGTCAGTCGAGAGCAGTGAGTCATTTTCTGTTTTTATTCATATTAACAGCAAATAGAGCAGCAGCTGCTATATATTACGCTGCTGTCACTTTAATACACAGATATAATGAACATATGTTTCTTTCCCTGCTGTTTACGTTCACAGACATTTCTGTCAGAGACCTGTCGTTGTTTCATTTACTTGCAGGTTCCCCATGTGCTCCTCCGTCATCATCATCCTCACCCGTCTCATCATCAATCACCCTGTTAGTCTTGACAGTTGTGTCTCATCTCTGTGTGTATTTATTCCCTGTTGTACCTCAGTCAGGGTCCGTTTGTGTCAGTGTAATATTGTGTGGTTAACCCTGTATCTTGAGTTTCTGTCAGAAAAAAAGACGGTAAAATTGAATAATCTTTGTCGCCAGGCTACATTTACATACACACTCCCCATGAAAGTTTATGTGAACCTTGTGTGTATTTGAGAGTGTAAGAGCAATAAGACGTGAAATGAAAGAAAGCTTTCTGTGTGTGTTTTGGATGTGTTTGCTCAGAAAACAGAAGTTTAGACTGATATGGCTTTAAAACACATACGGACAATAAACTTTCCTAAAAATGAAGAACTGTGAGCGTGATCATGATAGAGACGATGATCAAAACCAAACAGATGTTTTAGTTTCTGGCAGAGTATCTGAGGCGCGAGCTGTAAAGCAGTGGTCCCCAAACTTTTTTGTGCCGCAGACCGGAAAACGTTTGATAATTGTGCTCGCGATTGTTGAAAAAGGTGGGGGGGGAACACACCTCCTCATTGCCAAAGCATTACTCCACTGTAGGCAAAACTACAGCGCTCACGGACCCGTCCGTGAATTCGATCCGCGGCCCGGTACCATTTCGGACCAGGGGTTGGGGACCACTGCTGTAAAGGCTCTGCCCTCTTCTGGAAAGCTCATTTGCATTTGCAGCTCATTTGCATTTAAAGATACATGCACAAAAACAGCATGTTTTTCTTTCCACTCAAAAATGGGCATTTACAACATGTTCTGTGAGGTATTTTGAGCTGAAACTTCACTGATATATTCTGAGGATACTTGAGACTATTAGATTGTTTGAAAAGGGGCTAATATGTCTCCTTTAAACTTATAAAGGTGAAAAGAGATTGGAGTATTCTGTGGCTTTAGAGTAAATTTTGCTGTTTTATTTTATATATTTCCCAGCTTATTTTAGACACACAATAGTGCAAAATAATGTTTGCAGTGTTCTTTCTCCAGTGGTACAGCCATGATAAGACAGCGACAGGGCTGATTTGTTTCCTGCCTGAGAGCAACAGGGAAACACTTTACTGTGTGATGCAGTCAGATTGCATTTCCTCCCGCTGTGAGATGTCCTGCAGAGTCCTCCTGTTATAAACACCCCAGGGGCCTCCTCCACTCCTCATGAACACACGTCAATAGTCCTGTCCATTAAGCGGGGGGCTGCATGGAATGATATTTAGAGGTTATTGAAAGGCCACTTAGATCCATTTCTCTTGATACATTAATCAGAACAAATGTTTATTGCATTTGTGCTCTTTTAAGGTTTTAAAAAGAAACGTTCATCTGGCCATATCATAATAACAACATTTATTCACTGTCGTTTTTACATGAATGGAAAAAAAGAAGACAATACTACTCCTGTCGCTCGAGCTTCCTTGTTAAGACTTAAGTAATAATGCAAAATCAAGGTAATTGTTTAGAGCTTTTTCACAGTTCACAAATGAGACCGATTTCTGCTTCATTTGCCTCAAAATGAGCTGTAATGCTCACTCAGTTCAAGGGTACGTTTACACGACAACAATGTAGTAAAAACAGAGAAACCCTGAACACGTAATACACATGTGCATGTGAACTTAGTGAACCTTAGTGAACTTATATACAAAAAGCTATTCACTCTGAATAATAAAATGACTAAATGTTAAACTTAAGTGAAATTTAGAGAAAAAGATTGAATCCTCTAATCATCAGGCCGACGTTATAAATGAGAGACCATGTTTCCAGAAAGAAGCAGAGTGCATTAAAAAAAGTCACAATACTATACAATTAATATCCAAGAAACAGATGAAGGTAATTATGCAGATAAAAAATGACAACAAAAACATGCTAAAGACAACATGAGAAAATGCTGTCGTCTGCCAGAATGACTGTAATTGATGATATCAGCAAGACAGAAAGGGATCCTGTGAAGACGGTCGGCAGGAAACAGAGCTGAGTCTTCTTATCAACAGCATTTCATAATTCATGTGCTTATGAATTATGCATTAGCTGTGGTTTGAAAAGAGGAATAGTTCCTTTGCAAACATGGGGAAATACAAGCAGAGATGTTTCATTCAATAGCATTTCTTCTTTATAGGTGGTCTTAAAAGCTTCTGAGCCTGAGGTCTTCGTGCCAATTCACACCTCAGTCTTAAACTCTCACTTCCTGAGAAATAAAAATAGATTGTGAAGAGTAATGCACTCTGCTTGCTGCAGGTCTGCTGTTACACTAGTAAATAGTGTCACTATATAAGGTGCTCTGGATAAATGTCCAACATGATTAATGGACAATGAGTCTGGAAATGTTCCTTCAAGACCACATATATGACGATTGTTTCACAAGTTTTTCACAAATTATTTATATACGGATTTTAAATCAGATTTTGTGTTTATTTTAAACCATAAGGCTTGACCACTTGTCTTGTTGCGACTCTGGCAGGTTTAAATGAGTTCATCCGTCATTTTAGATTGTCCTGGGATTTTTTTTAATCAATGAATATTAATGCACACACACGAAAAAATTATTAGCTGACGATATGTGGAAGCAGCAGACAGTAATTCATAAAAGTAGGTGAGATTCACTTTTTATTAGAAGATGAAAGCTTGCTTAATTTTGTGTGCTGGTTACTTTTAAAAGATGAATGTGTCACTTTGGTTTTGAGTAATGCCATGGCCTGGATGCAAACGGCAAACTGCAATTTTTGTGCTGATTTAGTGGATAAAACCATTAAGAAAATATTTACTAAGTATATGAGGTTATATGAATCAAGGTGCATCTGTGATTGGTTTTGTCTATGCTTTAGTTTGTGTTTTGTTCTGTTTATTGTGCGTTTTAATCACATTTTAGTGTGGTTGTTCTGTTCGTGTCTTGATTCTGAAGTTTTTTTGTTTAATTAACCTTTACTCTGCTGAATCTAGATTTATTTAAATTTTTCAGGCTGTGGAATTATTAGAAAAATAATGCACACCTGAGGTGGTGGTAATGAGGCCGTGACGCATTATTTTTTAATAACTCAACAGCCTGGAGTCAATTATTCCACTCATACTACGATTGCCACACCTCACAACATTGTTCAGTTGATGTATTTTAAGACATTTGTCGGGTTTTTTGTCCTTAAAACACTCGTGTGTAGAACTAATTTCCAGCGTGTCTAATCCCAAGCCTCCATTGCTAATTCCAAAACGCAATTTTAGAGCTAGTAACGGAGCCTTGAGCCACTGATAGCAGACTAATGCAGTTATGAGAGAGAGACTTTTGAGTTTTAAAACTCTTTCAATCAAACTACTAGTTTAAAAGCAATCTTTGCAGCATATCACCATTTAAACCATAACTCTCCAAACACAACTTTCACACTTCACTTCGCATAAAGAATAAGATAATATTATTTATTAAGAATTCTAAGAAATTAAACATTACAAACAAACTAATTTTTCCCCATTTTTACATTTGTAGAATTTTAAAATGGCCAACATTTCCCGCCCTAATTGAACGTTACCAGGCTTTCCATTTTTTTCTTGTACTTCAAACCCCAAATAAATATATTTATTTTTTATATTTATATTTTTTGTAAACATAAAACCAAGCTCAGTGAACATTTTATCCAACAGTTCAACAAAGGAAATTTATCTAAAACAATACAAAAAAAAGAAAGAACAACAAATTGACATGAAAATGGAGATAAAACCATTGCATTTAATTTGGTCACAAAACATTATAATCTGGAAATGATATTCACCATTTTCAATAAAATTGTTTACAAAAAAATCAACAGGATTTAAGATCCTCAATGAACCCTTCAACATATTTCTCTGATCTAAACACAACTTCATCAGCTATTGACCCGTCACATCCATCCGATTGACCTTATGTAGACTCAATTAAGTTTACAGTAGCTGTTCCATTCTTGTCAATCACTGTACTTTAAAAAGATGATGAAAGAATAATGGTTCTAAAACTCTTTACAATTTGCAAATTGCCAAGCTTTAGAAACAGAAACAATTTAAAAACATACAAATTGAAAGAACAACTGCTTGTCTAATCCAATTTCCCCAATACTTTGTAAAACAGACAAACTGTGCGCAGTCCAGGCTCTCTTATCTGAACAGTATTACAAGTTTATTAATCTTTAAAGTCTCATTGTTCTAATTTTGCTTCCAAATTTAGTCCTTGTCCTCCTTTAGTCACTGCTGCCAAGTTATGGACAATTAAACATTTCCCTTAATCAGGTAAACCTTCCCAATTCCTTTTCCATGTAAAGGTCAGCTTCCAAATATATCCCAAGAACTATAAAACCATCCTTAAACCATTTTTATCGTTAAGGAAGCTGAGGAGGTTCCATATTTCATCACTCATCTTGCTTTTTGAAAGATTTTCAAGCAAGAAGGCAAAACAGCCATATCATCAGTGTTTCTAATAAATACTGTTTTATCACATGCATATGCTGTAAGTTTTACAGACGGAATTTCTGGAAACGTCAATGCAATAATTTCCTTAAAGATGACTGTAAAGGTTGAATATAAAATCCCTGAAAAAGGGCATGCTTGCCATAAGCTTCAGTTACTCCAAAAGGTCTAGTCAGGCAACCATTAATTCTAAGCATACTAGATGTTTCACAATACAAAAGTGTAATACAAGGGATTTGTGGACCAAATCCAAAGGCCTTCAGAGTCTTTAGTAAGTATAAATGGTAGACTCTGTCAAAAGCTAAGAGTCCAATGTTGATCTGATGTTTTTGCAAATGCAATAATGTTTCTTAACAAGAATAGGTTGTCAAAAATGGTCCTTTTTGGGGATACAGTTCCTCATGAATTAGTTTCAATACATTTATTCAACCTATTGGTTCTAGCTTTTGACAATATTTTAAAGCCAGTGCACAATAATTACAACAGATGCCAATTCTTTAATCTGCAAGATCCCCCTTTTTGTGCATTAATATCAGCGCAGCTCTTTGACAGCTCAGGGTTTAAGTTTAAACGTTATACAAATCTTCATATCTTCATAATTATAAAATCTCATAATTTATTGTTGATCAGTAGTTTCAGTTTATGGGAGAATTTCTGCTCTTTTGACTTTTTCTCTAGTCCAAGAAAGAAAGGAGCTCATGTCGTTGTGCTTTATGTGTCTTGTTCTCACAAGAGTTTCCTTCTCCTGTTCTTCCAATAAATCCTTCAAAAGGCATTTGCAGTGTATTGTTGCCAAAAATTCTGCACTTTTCCCAAATCCCACCACTGACTTAGAGATGTATAGCTAAATCTCTCTTCCCTCCAAGACTTACAAAAAAGCTCAAAAGAGTGCTCTTGAAGTAATCTATTATTAAAGTGCCAGTAGGATAGGGTTTAGGTGACTGGACAGACATAGACAGACATATAATGATGACCTGACATAGATGTTGGTGAGATAAAACTACCAAAACAATCTTCTTTCGGCACATTCCCCAACATAAAAGTGATCCAGTCTCTCAGCAAAGTCTCTTCACCAAGTACCATGAGTATAAACATCCCTCCATGAATTTACCAAATATGTCTATGAATCAAAGATTTAAACCAAGATGAGGTTGGGACCAATTTGTATGTTTAAAATCTTGACCAGAACACATTTCAGTAATTCTTCAGAATGTTTTCCAAACAAATCACTATGCTTACTTCCTATTTTAGGAGCATACATATAAAAAAAGAAAAACTATCATTGCCAATGGATCATCTTTTACGCTTTGAAATTAAAAATGCAAAACCAGCACTCTGGTTATGGCTAATGTTTCCGTACCATTCATTCATCCACTCCGCTTGATTACAGGCATCAGTATGCAGCTCTTGTAACAAAATAACATACTGCTTTTTTAAAGATGCAAGTACTTAATGAAAGCAGCTCTCTTCCATACATCTCTACAACCATTAATATAAGGGTCCGATGTTAAAGGATACCATCAGGATGAAAAAAAGATCCAATATTGATGTAATTTCCTGTGCATGATATCTCTTTAGGGGCTTTTTCTTTACTCTTTTTCAAACTTTAGTCGATAATGCTTAGGCTGATCTAGTTCCTCTAATGTTGCTTTCTTCATAGCAATTACAGAGGATTCAATAAAAAGCCTTAAATCAGGAAAGAACATTGAGCTTTAGTTTTCTTAGATTTTTCTGTAGCATTCAAAGAGTCGTTTAGTTGTTCCACAGTATAATAATGAGACTTTGCAAATTTTCCAACAGTACTTTCAGACAATTTATCAGTAATCAATTCTGAAAGCACACTATCCAAATCACTATCAGTTACTTACGATTTTGTCTTTTCAATCAAACAAATCAGTATCATTGTCAGAGACACTACCACTACTCACTTTAGGCCCATCTTGTTCTCTGTGTTGCTCTAACTTCCCAACAGCCTCCACTCGGTCTAGCACCAGATATTTTCGCATCTCAACGCAGTGTGAGATTTCAGTGAGCGCAGACTTTTCAGCTTTCGACTCAGCTGCTGCGCTTTCATTAGTCACTTTAGCAGGGTCATTATTCTCCGGAGCATTTGAATTCTACTCTGAATTAGATTCAGACAGACCGTTTTAATGTGACCATGTTTTCCCACAGACAAAGCATTTCATGGACTCATCTGAAAAAGATCATAGCACTGTTAATTTAACAGACACCTCAAGCGTTACGAATTCAGCACTAAGTATCATAACAGCCTGACGTCTTAATGAAATGGCATGTTTCAACAAGGAATCATTTTAATCGGCTCAACCAATTTTCCATAATGAGATAAAATACTCTCAAACGCTTTAGAGATAAACAGAGGTACGTTTGACAACATCACCTTCTTCCATCAGGACACATCCAGGACAGTCAAACCAGACTCCACTGGCAGCACAGACTGACCATTTCAACTTCATTCGGGAACTTTTGCTTTGTAAATTCTAGAAGTGGATCTTTAGTGCACCTATTTATCGGCCAACAGCAACCAAAATACTCAACGTTGTGCACTTGCACAGAAAAAAACAACAGTTTTCTCACTTCAGCTATGTTGACAAAAAGCAATCGATGGAGTAGAGAGAGAAAGATTAGGTGTATGTGAATTGCCTGAATCTGTGTCTCGCAACAGTGTTCGGCAGCATCGTCTCTACCAATAGCAAATCTGTAAGTTTAACGGCTTCACGAACAGTTCCATTATTGCCTCACTAGTGAGAAATGTCAAGTAGCTTTTAAGTTACTAAGCTATTTTACTGATAAAATGCATTGAACTTCAATGCTTTCAAAACCTGTCTGAAACTACTTTAGTCGGGAGAAAATAATTGCACACCACAGAACGTTTGTCAACCAATCAGATTCAAGCATTCAACAGCCCCGTCATATAAGCATAATTATATGCAACTAACCCTAAACCCAAAAATAATCCTAACCCTATAAGTACATGCAGTTAATTAATATTACTTGGTATTTAAATGTATAATTACACTATAACAACACCTTAAAATAAAGTGTGATACAGAAAATTTATACACAGCCTTTATATATAAGTCAAAATTTTCTATAATTTTCTTCACATGAATAGATCTCCACAACAACCACTGCTTTCTCCGATCTTATATATGATGGTTTCGATCTATTTTTAAAGAGAGTCAGATGCCAAAGGAGGAAGAAATGAGCATTTAAAGCTGCTCGATACTGCTGTCAGAAATCTTTCACAAGTACAGCTGAGATTTTCTTCCAGAGATAATCTAAAGGTGACATTGTGAGGATACAGGCCTGAAGTGAGTCGCTCACTCACATATGGACACGTCAAGATAGTAAAATAACCCCAGCTGCCGATTTCATGATCCAATAGCTTACTTAGCTATCTCACTATGCTTAAAATATAAAAAGCAGTTCAAAAATGGTGATTAGAGATCACCTGCTGGAGATCACACTGCTGGAGATTTTAACGAAAAGAGGTGAAATTTATATATATATGTCTTGTCGCGTCTGTCACATCCGGGATCCCTTCTGTATATCCCCGTTGTTCTCCCTGCACCTGTCTGTGTTAATCACTACCCTAGCCCCGTCAGCTGTATCTTCCCTCGTGTATAAATGCCCTCCTGTGTTCCCATGTCTTGGTCTCTTGTTAACGTTACAATGTGCTATGTTTCGTGTGGATGTTTCCAAGAAGTGCTGGTTAGTTTCATTTTGATTAAAGTGTTTTCTGTTTGGAATCTCCGTGTTCTCCGTGTTTCTCCGCATCACATGCCAGCTCGTGACTGACAATATGTATGTATTTATATATTTATGTATGTATTTATATAAACCACCACACAAACTGTAAAAAATTTGTTGGACATTTTTACATAAAGTGAGCTACACCAGAAAAATGGAATAGCTCACGCAGTTAATATATGTGTGTGAGAATAATATTGCACAATACCACTACCGGAGCGATCATGATTATAATTGTCATCTTGTCGTTTAAATAAAATTGTTTAGTAAGTACAGTGGAATGTGGTTATGTCAATGGCCTCAGGGGTTGCAAAAAAGCATCGAGATAACCGATAATCAAGAAAACCAACAGCCAATTTGGCAATTTGTTTGATGAAGCGATCAGCATCCTATAAAAATGTTTGCTAACAACAGAAGGCATATGTGCACCAACTAACAGCAGAGATTTACCAGAATACAATAAAAAACACCTTCCATTCTCCATACAAACCTTTAATTATATTCTCCAACATTGCAAACACAATGATCGCTCACAGCGTAAACAGTCACAACACACATAAACACATTCACTCATAACACAGTCATTTCGCTCTGTCACTGTTCGGAAAGTATTGCACACGCGGTTACTATGGTTTCTTTAAAGTCTAAAATGCTTTGTTGCTTTTTGCCTTTAACGGTCTGCTTGAAAACAAATGCTTCTAAGCTGCTATCAGTAACGGCGTCTTTGTCGATGTCAATGTAATCTGCGTTGTGTAATTTTGTAATCACTCTTGAACACCAGCATTCCTCCCATCAAAACAAATAATCAACGAAACATTGTGTATATCTCAAAAGTGCTCGAGGTCACAATTATATAACATGAAATCATCAATTACACAACATACAGCCCTTATGACATGACCACACAAACTAATGCGACCAACTAATGTAAATCCACAATTTGACTGCAAATGCAAAGCAGCCGGAAGGACCGGAAAGATCAAAAATGATGTGCAACACATCAGCGCATGCGCAGTGAACTAGGTACTATCAGGTGATCGATATAACCTTGTGAAGTGGCGAATTTGTCCCTCTTTTTTTGCCTGAGATATTAGGGTTTCGGGACTTAAAATATTCAACATTACCGAAAAGAAAATGCTAAGACAAATAGGGAGTTTGGCGGTTCCACTTCAAAAACGTCGACATAATAGGGTTGGCGAGTTAACTGTGAGTCAAGATAAGTGAACTCCACTGTATTAGGTTTTTTCAATTGACCAAATTTAAGACATAAACATCATAAGACATAAAAATATGCATCACAACACTGTGATTGAGAGAAGAGTAGAATAGTTTTACTTAAACATTTAGTATTAGTCGGAATATTTCACGTTAGATAGAGCTCAGTGGGATCGAATGAAGTGTTTACATGAAAGCTTTTCATTCCGATTGAGCCATCAATCCAATTACAAACAGTAATGTTTCATGTAAAATGCAGCTTCTGATAGACTTAAGATAAATGGAAATATACTTTCTGACAGGAGCAAACAGGTTGTTGTTTTTTTGTGGATAAAAGCTTCCATTCAATTCTGAGTGTGGTGAGATACAGAATTTAAGTAGGTCTACTGAAATTGATGTGTATGTTTTGGAGGTTATTACTGAAAGCAGAGTTTCTGCATATTGAGCCTTGAGCCCATTGAAGTGCACACCGAATACAGTGGCATTGTCCTTTTGCTTTCAAGGAAACGGTTCAGCAGGAGTACACAGACTTATCCGCACAGTTTTTTGAGGGATGAGAGTAAAAAGCCATAAACAACAAAGAATTTAATTATTAAGCCCATCTGCTGCCTGCCGCAAACATAGGACACAACATCAAGTTTTACGTCGAACTGGTTTTCCTCAATAATTCCATAAAATGTATGGCTAACTAAATCAAAAACTATGACTCATCCATCAAAACTTGAACATTAAGGGAGCTCGCTGACTCACCATCCCTAAAGATGTCTTCTTCTGGCTCAGTAAATTCTTGTTTCGAATTCAAAATCATTGCCCTAATATGCAAAAATCGCTTCATAATCACTTTCCAGTAATGAGCCTTGGTGTCTGGTGGCGCTGAGTGACAGAGGTTTGGTCTAGGATCACTCTGCATTCAGGCCTCCTCCAGCCACTAGCTCTGAGCTAAGCTCATTATGTAAAACACAGCACAGCGTGCAGACCACAGCCTGCTGCCTAAACTCACACTGATGTACTGCCTGCAAAATCTATTTTTAGCTGGCTGTGTCTGGGTTTGTCTTCTGAGGACAGACACGGGATGGAGAAATCTCCACTGACATTGAGTCACTCCTACCAAAACTAGTGTCTGTCACCCATCCACTGAAAACTTGTAGCAAGGCACGTCCACGAGATAGAGAGAGAGAGATAAAGAGAAAATTTGGTTTCAATTTATTCTGATAGAACACAATCTGTTGAGTATAATTAATGTTGCACCTTTATATCTACTAACTCTCAGTTAGTAGATATAAAGTGGTAAACTTAGATTTGACATATGCAAAATTACATATAGTGAGTAGAGTGTTCAAACGGGACCAAATAAAGTGTTACCGTTAATTCTATCATGCTATAATCTGCTGCTTTGGATGGCAAACGATGACATCCCATATATTCTCAAGGCGACTATTAAACGTTCTGGAGAATTCATACCCTGTAAAAACTTAGTTTTTTAAGTACAATCAACTTGTTATTGATGTTTAAGCAACTTGCATTCAATTACACTGATTTAAAAATTAGTTGAATCTTGTATAACTTATGAAAAAAGTAATTATTTTGATTAATTAAAGCAATGTAAAAACATATGTTGCCTTAACTTTTTACAGTGTATGAAATCTTATTTGCATGATCAAACGGGTCTCTGAAGGACATTCATGCTTATTTTTTTAAACCTGTTTTATACTAATTAAATCAAACTTATTCACACATATATGTGGACGCTGGATGCATAAATGCTGCACATTGTTATTTATTGTTAGTTCAGGATACCTAGTGCATTGACTAATGTTCGCAAATTATTGTAAAATGTTACATTTTACTTTTTTTTGCTATGTGACAATCCTGTCATAAGCTACAATCTGACCTGGCCATTATTGAAAACTCATCCTTCTAGACTCCAGCGGCCTCCTATTAACCTCTCTGAGTCACTTATAGCTAGTGATGAGATTATGACAAATGGAAACTACTGGAAACTGACAGATTCTAAGTAATTAGATTCTCTATTGCGGTTCATCAGTGCAGAGGAGCTGCCAGGTTCATAGCATGAATATGTTCAGGGTATTTGTTGAGTGTGAAGTTTTTGATTGCATTTAATAAAACTGAAACTGGGATCAAAAGCAGTAGTGTGTCCTCCAGGCACTGTCTGTTTCGACTAAAATTTAATTATGATTGTTCCTCTCATGAGACCTGCACTCTTTAATTGCAATGCTATAATGTAATTTGATTAAATATCAGGAAACATTAGGTACAGATATACAAAATATAACTATATAAAGACTATAAACCTTAAACCAACTATAAACCTTTCCGAAAAGACCAAAGAAATCAGTATGGACATGCAATCTGCATTAAACTGAAGCATATCATGTTCACCACCATTCAGCTGACAAAACCATGTGCAAGATCGCATTTATCATTCTGCAGAAGCCTAGACAATAATTAGACTTCGTCATGTCATCACACTTACTGTCTGTCGGCCACACCAGAATGCATGACATGTTATATATCACTGCTGGAATTGCTCATCCTCACTAGCTTTATTGCTGTGTTAGGGTTAGCAATTCTCCACATTGTTTATTTCTCCAAAGACAATAGATGATGATTACACCCTAAAATAGAGGTATATATAAATCTAAAAATATAATATACATTTCTTAGATAATATATATCTATCTACAAACCATTTACATTATCAGTATTTATTTTCTGTAAATATTAATATATTATGGTTGTGTGTGTATATATATATAAAAATCAGCACTTTGACGAAAGTCTTCTCTTTTTTTTTTTCTTTTTTTTTGTCATTTAGGTGGTGGACTTGCTGGTGTGTTTTGGATCATTGTCCTGCTGCAGAACTCAAGTTCGCTTCAGCTTGAGATCACAAACAGATGGCCGGAGATTCTCCTTCAAGATTTTTTGGTGGACAGTAGAATTCATGGTTTCTAGGTCTAGGTCTTCTAGGTCCTGAAAGAGCAAAACAGCCCCAGACCATCACACTACCACCACCACACTTTAATGTTGATGTAATGTTCTTTTTCTGAAATGCGGTGTTACTTTTACACCAGATGTAATGGGACACATTCCAAAAAGTCCAGTATTTCCCAAAAGTTTTGGGGGACATCAAAATGTGTTCTGCCAAAAAATGACACGTGCCTTAAATGTTCTTTTTGCTCAGCAGTGATTTTTGTCTTGGAACTCGTTGTCATTTTGGTCATTTTTCATTTTTTGGCCATTTTTGCCCAGTCTCGTTCTTATGGTGGAGTCATGAACACTGACCTTAACTGAGGAAAGTGAGGCCTGCAGTTCTTTGGATGATGTTGTCAGGTCTTTTGTGACCCCTTGGATGAGTCGTCGTTATGCTCTTGGGGTCATTTTGGTCGGCCCGCCAGCCACTCCTGGGAAGGTTCACCACTGTTCTATGTTTTCACCATTTGTGGTTCCCACTGTGGTTCGTTGGAGTCCCAAAGCTTTAGAAATGGCTTTATACCCTTTTACAGACTGATAGATCTCAATTACTTTCTTTCTCATTTGTTCCTAAATTTCTTTGGATCTCAGCATGATGACTAGCTTTTGAAGATCTTTTGATCTACTTCACTTTGTTAGGCAGGTCCTATTTAAGTGACTTCTTAATTGAGGTGTGGCAGTAATCAGGCCTGGGTGTAGTTAGAGAAAGTGAACTCAGGTGTGATAAACCACTGTAATGTTTTAACAGGGTGGAAACACTTCTTCACAAAGGGCCATTCAGGTTTGGATTTTGTTTTCCCTTAATAACAACAACCATTTTTTACTCACACATTAAATCTACACATATATATTCACACAAAAACACTCACATGCACACTTGTATATATACATACATTTCTCTCTCTCTCTCTGTACATATATACATACATACACACACACACACACAAATGTAACTTTATTCAAAGATAAAATTATGTATCATATGTATATGTGTCACACCACATGGACTTTGTTTTCGGTTAGCGTCGTTTTTCTGATGTTAATTTGATTTAGTCATTCAGTTCAGGGTGTGTGTCGTTAATCTTCCTTGTTTGCATGTATATTTTGTTGTCAGGTCTCCTCAGTGTTGGATGTCAGTGTTGGTTGCTTACCTGTTTGGATTACCTTCAGTGAGGATTATTAAAGACTGTCATACCTAATTACTTTATCTTTGTGCGTTTGCAAACAGCCAAGTATATATGTATAATGCGCTATGCGTCTCAACAAATAATTAATATGCTGACCAATCAGTGCAAAGATTTGTTGTGTGCATACCTAAATGACAAATGTAGACCTGTTAGCTGTCATTGCCTCGTTTTACCCCCAATTACCTAGGAAATAAATTCCACCACCTGAAATGAGAAAGATTGGACCATCTGCTGCCTCTTTCCTCTCATTAGCCATGCATTTATACATCAGTTCCGATTGCTTCTTTTTCCCTGAACAGGGGTGGAGCTAGACCCCAGTACGATTTTCCAAATCATTGTCTAATGAGGTTTGTTAAAGTAGATAGATTGCATCTCAAAATAGGCTCTCTTTTTAATTGAACGGAATCATTTAGATAGTTTGAATTATTTAAAACTTGAAGGAATGTACAAGTGTGTCCAACTGGGTTCTGCAGTACTACAAACCATATCAGGCAAGGACTCTACAGGCAATGTAACACTTTAATGATCTACAGCAAAATACAGAAAGCTTTGGTGATAAAGCTCATTTTTAATTACTACAAAAAATACAGTTTTGCTGCCTTCAAAAATCGATGATATAAAAGATATCTCAGGAGACAAGAAATAAAGGATTCTTACTTTGGATTCAAGTGTCTTGCTGCCTTCCTATCTTGGAAAGCGTCCTCCAAAAGACACATTTATTGGTTACGGTTGCAGCGATACTCGTCGCCACGAGTATCGCTCTTCTTCTAATTCACTTTCCCTGCTTTCTTAAGCTTCACTAATCGCCACCCAGTGATAAGGCATACAGATCATGTTGCATTGATCAGCAGACAGCGCAAGTCAAGTACTTTAATTATGAAACTCTACAGTACATTTTAATTTCATTGAATTGGGTAGGTTTAGAGTAAGGTTTAGTGTTGAGGGCAGGTTTTAGCTATAATTAACACAAGTCTGTATTTGATTAGTACTACACGATGCAGACAGACCCGTCTTGTAATGATAGCTGAAGCAAGGCTATCCTGCACATTGACTTCAATCATTCGCCTTTGTCCCACCTTCTCCTCCTTCACTTTTCCCAATGAAATCTTTGACTTTCAGGCTTAGGGTTAGGGCTTATAGACTTTTCAAGTAGTCCCATTTCCTCTAATTTACGTGGCACAGATTAGCTTAATAGCGTTAACTTGTTATCTTGTTATGCTTGCTTATCTCTTCTAATTTGCCATAGTTTGTGGCTTGATTTATTTGTCATCAGTGAAAACTTCCAAAGTTACCAGAATTGATTTTTTTTTTTTTTGGGTGCTGGAGGATGGGGCACTCATTTAGACCGGAGAACAGAATTTGTAACTCAAACTGTAACATACTGCACTTTACAGTGGACAGCCAAAAATCTCTTTGGGATTTATAGCTGACAGGCTATATGAGGATGCCATGCACAGAAGGGCCCCCTGCAGTTTTGCATCTGGTCTTGGTTTCTCACCACCGCCTCTTTTACATTTTTATATCTACATTTATTCTCTCAGAAGTTTATTTCTAAGCAACGGAACTTATATATTTAGCTTCAAGAACTAGGATCAACATGAGGAACATGATGCAAGACTGCGACAACCCACGCAAATGGTGCCAATACTGTCCAAGTGCTGGGCAATGCCACTGTTTAAGACATCAGGTGTGTCTGTCGGCTCAGTGTAAATTGGATTATTGTGCTGGATAGTGGGGCAATGATGTCATGTAGAAAATGTGGAGGTGATGAGTTTTTTTTCTCAGATGAGATGACTGCATAGAATGAAAAGTCTGTCTAAGGCTTTGTTTTTGAACTGTTGAGTTTGCTCTTCTGATAGTGTATTCTGACAGTTTGTTCCAGCAGAAACGGAGAGCTGGGAGAGTTGGGATGTGAGACCATCTGAAGCAGCAGATTACAACCTAATCGCTTCACTCTTTGATGAAGGTTTGAAGGCAGCGAGGGGCCTGGCAATAGGCAATATTGTAGGTTAGAAAATAATCTTGAATTTAAGTGTCTTAGCAGCTAGATGGCAGCCAATGTGATCTATCACATTTACCATAGTGACATCATTTGTAAACTAATACATTTTTATGTTTTTTGCATCACAGCGACCAACAACCCATATATTAAAACTTTTACAGATATATGTTCAAGTCTATCAGTCCATTCATCCAGTCATCCACCCACTCATCAGTCCATTCATCCATCCTTCTTTCTATCTACCTGTCCTCCTGTCCGTCCATCCATGCACCCATCTATATGTCTGTCCTAATCCATCCATCAACCCATCCATCCACCCACCCACATACACTCTATCAATCAGTCCTTCCATGTGCCTATACCTCTACCTATATGTCTGTCCGTACATCTATCTTTCCTCCTTCCTTTACCACCATCCATCTATCTTAAAAAAACGATTTTACCAATTATAAAATACATGGATGATCAAACTGATTTTTCAGATTACTACTATATTCATGTGCATTTCAGAAGTGTGGCGATGACAGTCACAGTGAAAAGAGAACAAAGATACCCAGACAGTCTGAATTTCTGATACCAATTTGCTGCTCTCCACTGCTCTGTATGCAGGATGGACGGAAGAAAACGATAGAGCACCAGACGGGAAAGGCTGAACCATATTGATTAATTATCACATTCTCTAGAAGGTTCTGATTGCTGTGCCTCTTAATTATGTAAGCGAATTAGCTATTGATCAACACAAGTGAGTCAGCAGGGCAGCAAAATAACTGCAAGTAGTATGTGTGCTTCTCCCGCAGGGAAGCACTGAGATCTCTCTGAGACTGTGCTTCACTCTCCATGAAATCACTTTATCCCATGAGGCTTCACCGCTAATGACAGCAACTTAGTGGGCTAGACAGTTTTGGTCTGTATAACTCTAAATGGCTCAAAAACATTGCCATTTGTTACAATATATACACTCATCTAAAGAAACACCTCTTCAATTTCTCATTAATGCAATTATCTAATCAACCAATCACGTGACAGTTGCTTCAATGCATTTAGGGTTTGGTCCTGGTCAAGACAATCTCCTGAACTCCAAACTGAATGTCAGAATGGGAAAGAAAGGTGATTTAAGCAATTTTGAGCGTAGCATGGTTGTTGGTGCCAGACGGGTTGGTCTGAGTATTTCACAATCTGATTTGAGGTGATAGAAGAGAAACTTTGACTGAAATAACCACTCGTTACAACCGAGGTTTGCAGCAAAGCATTTGTGAAGCCACAACACGCACAACCTTGAAGTGGATGGGCTACAACAGCAGACCCCACCGGTTACCACTTATCTCCACTACAAATAGGAAAAAGAGGCTACAATTTGCACAAGCTCATCAAAATTGGACAGTTGAAGCCTGGAAAAATGTTGCCTGGTCTGATGATTCTCGATTTCTGTTGAGACATTTAGATGGTAGAGTCAGAATTTGGCGTAAACAGAATGAGAACATGGATTCATCATGCCTTGTTACCACTGTGCAGGCTGGTGGTGGTGGTGTAATGGTGTGGGGGATGTTTTCTTGGCACTTTAGGTCCCTTAGTGCCAATTGGGCATCGTTTAAATGCCACGGCCTACCTAAGCATTGACCATATCCATCCCTTTATGACCACCATGTGCCCATCCTCTGATGCTGCTTCCAGCAGGATAATGCACCATATCACAAAGCTTGAATCATTTCAAATTGGTTTCTTGACAATGACAATGAGTTCACGGTACTAAATCGGCCCCACAGTCTCCAGATCTCAACCCAATAGAGCTTCTTTGGGATGTGGTGGAACGGGAGCTTCGTGCCCTGGATGTGCATCCCACAAATCTCCATCAGCTGCAAGATGCTTCCTATCAATATGGCCAACATTACTAAAGAATGCTTTCAGCACCTTGTTGAATCAATGCCACATAGAATTAAGGCAGTTCTGAAGGCAAAAGGGGGTCAAACACAGTATTAGTATGGTGTTCCTAATAATCCTTTAGGTGAGTGTAAATCTCTGAGATTATAACTAAATAACATTGTTTAAATCACTAAAATCACTGATAAAATTATTTGAAATACTGGCTTCAAGCATAAAGGCAGTGTGATTGTACATATATTCATAGGGATTTGTGTGGAAAGTCAGGTTCTAGCACAAATTAGCACACCATTTGGATAGACGCTGAAGCATAAAATAACATCAGACAGACATCTAAATAAGACTTTTTACTCTGTAGAGTTGTTGTTGCCAGCTCAAAAAAAGTTGGATGCACCATAAGTCACAGTGCCATGCATGTGTCTTGAAAGCACTGTTTCTTCACTGAAGTCAACACCAAATTTAGCCTTAAAGTAACAACAGGGCAAACGGTTTCTGTCACCTCTGCAGTCCCAGTTGTATCGTGAGATGTCCTGCTGCTGCCATAACACTAATGCTTCATTCCTCTCGTTATGGGTTATCTTATTTCCCTCCATCATCCTGTCATTCTCAGTCATCACTCCTGACAGCAACACGCTTGAGTCTACTTCTGCATGAACGCAGTTTAGTTCATAGTACCAACTCTGACTGACTGCCTACTTTGAACAATGTCATTTGCATCTTGATTCGCTCAGACAAGCGTTCCACCCAGAAGTTTTGGCTCAAAACAGCCATCAGAACAGAGGCACTGAAGAGATGTGTGTAAGTATTAAAGAATAGAGGATTACACACTGACTGTGAGGACAGACTCGGTGCCCTTGGCCACTCAGGAGGAAAAAGCAATCAAGTTCATCGCTCCCTGGAAGATGGGCTCAAGCCTTTACCTTGTTTATCCTTATAGTTTATAGATTCCTACTCATATCTCCCTTGGTGACGGCAAATCTTACCATCCCAATCGAGAGACAGCAGCGATTGTCACGTTGTGCACCAGAGCAACTGTCTACAGTATATCACTGTTTATAAAGCCACTACTTAGCTTCTGCTAATGAACCTGCTTTTACTTTTAAAGCTTGACTGTCTTGTTGTATTCAAATGAGACATGCTCCAAAATCTCGCTAAATGTTTTGACAAAGCGTGTAGGCTTCTGATTGACTGCAACTGCTCATTTTCTCAGCTTTTCTTTGGAGTGTGAAGAGTATCTGTTGGTATTTAAGCAGTTCTTTTTTTTATACATGTCACTACGGTTTGTAAATTGCTGTTTGAGTTTGTACGCCACCCAACTGGAAAGCTTTTTTGCTTTCACATGTATGAAAACCAGTTAAACTATGGTTTATGGTAGTTTTAACCACTGCATCCATAAGCACGCAATTAATGTTTTAACGGCCATCTGTGGTCATTTTTCCAGGAGAGACCGTACATTTTAAACCTGCAAAAACAGGTCTATATCTGTATAGTACACGTCATATTTGCTACATGGGTTTCTAAAGCCTCTGCTATCTGCATATAATCTACAGCATGTCCTTCCACTTTCTGGATTATCATTGATATGTAGAATTACTATTAATTATTATCATTTTCAAAATGTCCTGCCTTGTAATGCTTTGTATTGAATGCATAGTATACAGAGAAAAATTATATTAAGTGACAAATATTATACAGAAGGTTTATGAGATTTCATGATGATCCTCAAAATAAAAATAATTCAAATGTCATAATCTACAAACTAGATAATCTATTGTAAATTGGTTGGTGATCTAACTAGAGGCAGGATGTGAGATGTCCATATTAATTGATTTCCTAATACAGCGTCATGGCCTCTTCAGCTGAATATTGACCAGATGATGGCAGGATAATGATCTCAACCATGTCTGTAAGCTAGAGCTCTTGTGGCGACACGTCGAGTATCATCATCCTCTTCGTTATCTACAAGATTCAGCTAATACTCTTGTAATATTAGCAATTTTTTTCTATTCTATTCTATCCCTTTTCCAGCGACAAAACATTTTCTTAAGCATAAGATGATGGAAAATCCTTTGGATATTCTGCATTTGCTGTGCTAGATTGAATTGCCTTTTTGGTTTGGAAAAAGGAAAAAAATGCTTTTCCTCTTAAATCTGGAAAATCAGATCATCGCTTACTTATGGGTGAGTTGTTTTACAAGATCGATCTCCTCTTCGAGGAGAGTCGACATGTTCACAGTGAGCTCAGAGAGCAGCTTTGCATTTTCTTTCAATATCATTTGCTGCTCTATATTCCAGTCATGCAGACTGCTGTGTTTTGCTGTATTGGAATGCAGTGTGAAACCCTCCTTAATCTACAGTGGGATTAAGTGCTCTCTTTGCATAGCTAAACAGCAACATCCCTTGAAATTGACACTCGTTAAAGACTGCTGGTTTGAAAAATCAATATCAACATCAAAGACAACAGCTATCCGTTCCGCAAGTTGAGATAGAAAGTTCAACACTGCACTCCTCACTTCTTCACATAGGGTCTGAAGTAGCTATTGACAAGGATTCTTATGAGCTGACACAACATGATATTTTAAATCCCTTCCAATGCATTAGGAAGAATCAGCAGCTGCCCTTCATGAACGTATCCCTACTGGCAAGAGAAACTGTTTGCTGACAAGAGTTTAAGCCCCAGGTCTGAGACTTGTATTATACCAGGCAAAGGTTCCCAGTTCGGCTCCTGGAGGTCTACGGTTTTTAACACCAACCCTTATTAAATGCACCTGAAACAGCTAATCAAAGACTTTTAGAGATGGTGTGTTCAAGTGCATTCAATGTGCAACATCTCTTAATTACCTACACAAAAACACAGCAAGTGTTTTTAACCATTTCTAGAAAACTAACAAAGACTGTGCACCAGCCAGGTGTGTTTTGCTTCTATAATGCTATAATTGCAATGCTATTATAGATTGAGCAGGCAATTAGCTTATTTTTTTGTTGTACAGAAAAAAAGCCTGAGAATATCACTGCAAAAATTCCATAAGTTAATTAACATTACTCAAATCTTAAATGTATAATTTCACTGAAACAAGGTTACCTTAAAGTGGGACGCTTTGTTAGCTATTTGTTTTAGAAATTATGCAAATTCTTACATCATTTATATTTACTTGGATGTAAACATGCGTATTAAACCTAAACATCCTAATACTCAATCAACCAGTTTTCATCCTAATAAGGCTTACTTTTAATGAGAAAGGCAGAAGGAATAGGAAGCAGTTAAACATGCATTATTATCCATCTGTTTCTTTTCTTGCGATAGTTAATGATGCAAGACTACTTATTTTCCGGTACTAGCCTGGATCTATTCCCCACCAAAAAAGCACATTTTGCCTTCATTCTTACTGCAAGCACAATATGTTTTACTTCTTGGTTTCCGACGGAGTCAAATGATTGCCCGGTGAAATAGAGATGCGGTGCTATACTTACACAGGCTGCTGAATCACCTCTCTGATTTTATGAATCTCCAGGGTTTCTGAAGTAAAGGAGCAAGATGCACTTTATCTCCACACCCAGGAGCCATGCAATATGCCAGTCATCTTTACGAGCGTGTAGAAGTAGAATTCACTCTCCCTTTAACAATCACTCTATTTCTGCACCTGCAATGAGATCTCTGATGTGGAATAACAATCTCTAAACTGCTTAGATCAAGCTTAACCCCTTTGATTAAACTAATGAGAGGAAATCAGACAATAAATGCAAATGTTGCAACACGGTCCTCACCTTCTCTTTGCAATGGAATTTTACAGCGGCAACTTCCCTGTGGAAATATTAAAACAGCGCAGCAGTGTGATATGAGCGGTACAGTTAATCTCAGGTCTTACTCCTTTTTAATATGCGTATTATTGCTTGATTAGAGGTTTATGGGCTGGGACTTTGGCTGAACACGATAGGATTGTTGAATTACTACAAAGTTTATCAGTTAAGTGCAGAGGAGTAACATGATTATATTTGTCTTTGCAATAGAATGGAAATGTGCTATATGAGATCATCACACTCAACTAAAAGCCATTAAACTCTGAGCAAGCAAAAGGCCATCGAGTGAATGAAACCAGCACTTCTGAAGATGGTTAAAAGAGAAATTGTGTTTAATCAGTACTTGCAAATGATGCAGGATGGAAACCTGATGTTAACAACAGCATGGCATGAAAATTCACCCTATCCATTTTCTAAAGGCATGTTATCTCACTGTGAACAATTCATCCATGCATGCCTTTATTTTTTGACCTTATAATTTTTATCAAAATGTCACAACTTGATGCAAAACGACAGACTTCATTCCGGCGATGTATGCCAGACTGCTCCAAACATTTTGCTCTCATATCTAACTGCAAGCTCGCATTCAGATCTGCCTCCATCCAATCAACAACTGATGGATAAAACCAAGTGCCCGTCCTTCTTTTTCTTCTTTCCCATAATTCACGTGGATGTGTCCCAATACTGAAGAACAATTTTGTCGCTACTTCCATTACATGGCTTTAAAATATGTTCATTAAAGTAAGATGAAATGTAACTGTCTGCTATATGGATATTCTAATGGTAATGTATAAGTGAATGATTATAAAGCATCTTCAACCTGGTTAAAATGTTATTTTAACATATCTACTAAATAAAAAATATTATTTAATATTTATTAGATAGGGTTGTAAAAAAGCATCAATGTACTAAAGTTTTTATTTACACTGTGCGCAAATACTGCATACTTAGTATTTGCAACATTCTTAAAACATACAGTTATTGTGTTAGTTTGCCGAAAACATACTATTCTGTAATGTTTTGTTTCAGTTACTTTTGTCTTTAAAAAAACTGACCCACTTTCAGATTTCACAATGCATCACAATCATATTGTTGTATGTGTAATCAGTTCAACTACACAGGATTCGAACCCAAACCTCCAGCGTGAGAGACAGGCACTCTATAAACCCATGTCAAGCTCTTTCAGTATGCACTCACTTATTAACTTTGCAACATGCTAATGTCAAGCTCTCTTGAAATCAACTGAAAGTTGTGTCACATTTGGCACACAGACTACATAGTGTTTCAAATCAGTCACTTATGAAGTCCCGTGATGGTTAATGGTGTTCACACTTGCCAAGTTTGGTTCGATTAAAACAAACCCTGTTGCAATTGCTCTGTTAGTGAATAAGTGCGAACGTTGCCGTCTGAACCCTGAACACACGTTAAGATGTTGTCATTAGGCTAATACGTATACGTTTGAAACAGACATAAGATGAAACAGACATAATGAAGTTCTATAAACAAAAATAAAAGATTGTTTTATTTAGCAAAATATGTCACCATTCACGGATGTGTCCAGGTCGCACTCGAATCACTATTATATGTTTAGTCTAAAAAGCAACTGCTGTTTTGCTGCAGGACAGCAATTGTGAGAAGGTTTCTGTCATCTTTGCATTACTGCAATATGAAGACTGTACAAAGTAACATGTCTTTAGCAACATTGAGAAAGCGATTAGCACATAGCAGGAACAATAGCGGCATAAACATGCAATCCATCAGTTAAATATGCGTCACACGACTAAACATGCATCATCGTTTTCAAATACCTCCATTTTCACAGTCCACATTACAAAAGACGGCATTTATTAATTTATCTTCGTGGCAACGCGTTTTCAAAAAGATCAATTTTCTCAACAAAAAAAAAACTACAAAAAAAAACACTATCTCAGTGTGAACAGAAGGCCAAAATGGAGATAAACAGATGTGTTTTCAAGCTAAAACAGATCCACTTATCTCGAGCTCGGTTAACTCGCCAACCCTATTATATCAACGTTTGTGAAGTGCCAAACTCCCTCATTGTCTAAGCATTTTTTGGTCTTTCCGGTCCTTCCAGCTGCTTTGCATTTGCCCGCGCTGTTTTCATTGCTTCAGAGTCCTCAAACTTATTTGTGTTACTCCAGTGAGCCAATAGATGACATTTTGATGGGACGAATGCTGGTGTTCAAGAGTGATTATGAAATTATACAACGCAGATTACACACCTACAGAGGAGCAGGAGTTCCCGGATTACACTGACATCGACAAAAGACGTCGTTACTGATAGAAGCATTTGTTTTCAAGCAGACCATTAAAGGCAAAAAGCAACAAAGCTTTAGGCTTTGTAAAGAAACCATAGTCACAGCGTGTGCAATACTTTCAGAACTGTGTCAGAGCGAAATGACTGTGTTATGAGCGAATGTGTTTATGTGTGTTGTGACTGTTTACGCTGTTAGCGCTGTTGGAGAATATAATTAAAGGTTTGTATGGAGAATGGAAGGTGTTTTTATTGTATACTGGTAAATCTCTGCTGTTAGTTGGTGCACATATGCCTTTTATTGTTAACAAATATATACAGTGTATGTATATTTTTATAACATACCAATCGCTTCATCAAATAAATCGCCATATTTGCTGTTGGTTATCTCGATCTTCGGTTATCGCTGTGTTTTTTTTGCAACCCCCGAAGCCGTCGAGATAACCGAATTCCACTGTATTATGTATTAACATACATTATTATGGACAAGGCCTAATGAAGCTCACTGAGTTTAGAGCAGAGTACGTGCGCCGCTGATGACATTTTGTGTTCTGGCATGCTATGCTATGGCACACCATAACCTAAAGAAATATTAGATCACTGCCAAGCAAACAGACCGATGAGTTATTACACATAACGATACAATAATAAATCATACTAGTCACGCAAACAATCGTTTGACATCTCACGAAATGCCAGAAGGCATTGCCATGTAGTTAAACATGGACAAGCCTCAAGTGAGTGTCAGTTTAATATTCGCCCATCTTCGCTCTGCAGCAGTTCCAGGATGAGAGTCACATATTTTTATTTTTAATCTATCCATCTCATCCATCCATCCATTCATCCATCCAACCAGCCATCCATCAGTCCGTCCATCCATCCATCCATCCATCCATCCATCCATCCATCCTTCCATGACATTCTCACAGCCTGTCTGGTTTCATTAATCAGACTCGACAAAACCCACAACTCTAACACATTAGCATATGTATTTACTGTTCTCTTCTGACATATCAGTTACCATAGCAACATGGGCCAACAGGTGAGAAAGGATCCATCTGAGTCTTTGCTCCATGGCTTAGAGCTCTCCTCATTAGCACTGCTGTTTATCCTGCTGCATGCACTCCCACCGCATTAAGGGGCAGAAAACGCTGAAATGTGACACCCATATGGCTCACTCAAAAACATGGACGCCAAAAGATAAAAAGGACAAAACTAACTCTTTGTAATATTTTATGTATTTGCAGTATACCCCATGTTTTGTTTGTCTACTGTGCATTACGACATGCACCAGCAAATCCTGTCGTTCTGTAATCACATGATAATTGTGTTTCCATCTAATACTAAAAAACTTTGCATTCAGCAAGATATCTGCATTTATTTCTCCCTTTCCTGCCCTTTAAGCATTATTTTTGTGCTTGTGTCAACAGGAATGATAGCAATTATGAGTATCCACAGCGGTTTTCAAGCTTGAAAGTAGAATCAAAATGTCACAGTACTCCTGAGAGGTAATGTTCACTTGAGTGTCCCATTCATCATGGCGGCGGCCGTATTAAAGTAATGAAAAACAATCCACTTTTGGCAGAACTGTTGAATGCTGGATACTTGCTATAACATATTCCTATTAATGAAGGCTTTTCAAGTTGAATTTATTTACTTCAGTAAATGTTTGAGTAAATCATTGTAACAATTTAAGTAGATGCAAAAATGTTTTATCAGTGTAAAACCAGCTCCAGGCAAAGTGTTCCTTTTATGTGGCTTTAAATTATTCAATGATAATGATTTTTAATGATAAATATACATGTTATGCAGAGCAACTGACAAGTCTTAAACTGTCAGCAACATTACATGAATCCCCAGCGGACAAAATAAAAATAAAACCGCTTTCATGGAGATCAACATTTGGTACTAAAAGGATGACAAATAACAATCAACTCACTGATCGTTCTAAGTAGAGGAACAAACCCATCCCGACAACACGAGACAAGACACTAAACATGACAACAGTGCTGAATGTCAAACCTGTGAACAATGCAACCGTACTCATTACGCACGGCCCGGTGCACACTGGGAAAAGGGCAGATGGAACTGAACCAAAAAGTTATTTTATTTCAACATGGGCCTATTTGAACAAAAAAAGTTTTCTTAAAAACTCTAAAGCAACAAATATTGTTTTGGTTGTTCAGCAGCTCTAGAAAAAAAGCCATTCTCCAGCTGAAGTAAGATTATGATTGATCGATTTATTTATTATTTTTTCATCTGAAAACATAAAAGCTTCACTTTTATTTTATTAACAAAGTTCAGGAGAAGCATGCTCAAATGATCTACCCAGTCAGCAAGAGAGATAGCTTAACCTATGTTCCTCGACAGATCTGTTTTGCATCAGCTCGCATCACCTTCACCCCATTCCTGCCAGTGGGGTTCACCCATCCGACACTGTGAGCTGCAGGCTCCTGTCGGATACCACATTGGAGCTGTTGGTTGGAGGGATTTATGCTTACCAGGTTCACCTGCTGACGCTGTGAGCTGCAGGCTCCCATCAGTTACCGTGTGGGCCCTCCCGGTCATGCTTACACTGTTTGGATAGCTCATTCGATGCCGTGAGCTGCATGCTCCCATCGGATGGAGCGCGAGCCCTCCCAGACAGACAGCTTGAATCATGTTCACCCTATTCTTGGTGGGACTTACCCATTTGGCTCAGCCGTGAGCTGCTTGCTCCTTTCGGATGACGTGTGGGATCCTCCGGTCGGGCGTTAGAATCACTTTCAACCTGTTTCGACTGACTGGCGGGGCTTACGTCTGATGCTGAGAGCTGCAGGCTCCTGTCGCTGGCCCTTTCTGGTCACGCGTTTGGATTCACTTGTCACCCGCTAACTACCGGCAGGGCTCACCCATCCGATGCCATGAGCTTAACAATTAATCATTTAGTGGTGAAGAATTATTTACAGGTGCATACTGAGGAAACACTTAAAATATAAGTGATGAAAAAAGATCCAAAGCATATCTAAATACAGATTTTGTACATATACATAATAAGAGAATGATTCTTCTTTCACTCTGCAGACACATGACAGGAAAATAACTTAATGATTAGTGAACAATAGCGCCAACACTCATATCTAATGGATCACTGAGATTGTATTATGGTTATTTCTTGTCAGACATCATGTGGTAAAGGATTCAAAAGGAAAATTTGTATGGGTGAAATTTTAAAGCTGACCCTTTTTGCTTTGTGCAGCATAGTCCTTCAAATCATAATCATTCTTTTCTGTGTCTGTCTCTACAACATAAATGTCTTAAATAGTCCATTTTCCATCAAAGTCTGCCTGGAGTCATTTAATAAACAATTTGATCTGCTGTCTAGATGAAGGAAAATCCTTGAGCCTTAGGTGAGAAACACAAGGCCCCTCCAGTCCACGAGACAGGAAATAACTTGAAATGCGATTTATGAAAGAAGAAGTCAGAGCAGCAGGTTCAAAGAGGTTTAAGCATATTCCTGCTGCTGACATCAACAAAGGATTATGACTGGTATTTCCATATTGTATGCAATTTGATTTAGTAGGCATTAAACGTACAGATGTTTGATTTCAGAACTTGTCTTTATATGTTCAAGAATGTAAGGGTTTACGATGGCTGCAGGTTGTTTCAGATTGTCATTCGTATTTCAAAGGGTTGACATGGTGGAATCAAAGAGAAAAATGAATGTGTTTATTTTTCTGTCAAGCATGTATTCATCAAATCAACTGAAAGATATAATTAAGACGATTTTTTCTTATCCATCTGGCAGCACTGCTCTCAAATTAGTGGTGCTAAATAAAGAACCCTTGCAATGGCCGACGCGTGATATTTTGTGTCCATGAAATGAATATAAAGTACAAGACATGAGAGTTTTCTGGCTTTACTTATATTTGCCAACATCTAGCCATGCTCCACATACTCTGAGAACACAATTAAACTGACACAAACAGCTCACCTCGCAACTAATTTCAGGGCTGTCATATTAAATTTAAACCTGCACATAATTAAGATGTTTTCTACCTACAGAAGACCAATTTAAAATACTCCTACAGTTATTAAGTGCACCGTTGTAAAAGCTTTTTGAGATTCCATTTGATAATATACACTTGGGACTCATTAAGTGTATAAAAGTAAAAACAAAAAAAAAACACGTTTCCCCAAATAAAAGGCTTGTTGAGCATGTAACATCAGTTAGAGATTCTGTTGTGGTTAATCCGTATGATGTTTGGATTAGTTAATATTAATTAATTAATTAATTACTGTTGACAGTAGGCCTATGGTGTCTGGTAGGTGCGAATTTGTACCCTTTAAAGGCTGTATGCAAATAAAGCATTTATCTGTACCACATCTCTCTTAAATTACAATTTAATGGAGGTGGAAGGTGATGGATAGTAGAGTTGAGCCAGATACTCAGCTGAAATGAGGATCCAGTACGGATAAAGCACTTTTACCGAGTATGAGTATCATATGAGTAACACGAGTTAATATCTGTGCTCGGATTGAATAATAATCCTCATTGGGTAGCTGACTGTGTCTGCGTTCTGTGATAGGCTAGTCACAGCGCCCCTCCCCTACACATACAGATTTGCTGTGTCCCGCTCTGCTCACTCACACAAAGAACACTGAGAAGAGAACAGCTCTCTTTCTCTCTCTGTCTCTCCCTCAGTCACTCAGGTTCACAGGTCTTTTCCGTTAATGTTTAGGGTTTCTTCAGTTTCAGTTTTTTTTTTTTTTTGGTTTGGTTTGGTTTATAGTACTTATTAACAAGTATAGTTCTAGTAAACGTGGGGTTTGTTCAGACGTGGTGCTTGCTAGAATGCGACTAGTGTTGCGCCTCTGCCTGTCAGACACCTTTTTCCCTTTTTTTAACCGTCTGCTGGCTCTAACCAGCTTTTTGACTTCACGCAAAAAATAATGAAGAAAAATTATGAGTTATTATTCATTGTTGCAAAACTTGTTCTGTATATAGTTTTTTTGTTATCATGATCAAAACCATTGATCTGAAGCTCAATGCTGATGCTGTCATGTAAATAGTTTTCTAATCAGCAATAAAAGTAACAATTTCTGATCAACCCATATCAATTGCATGATTAAAAATTACATGCCGGTTAAAGTCCTGCCCATTTCAGGACAACCTGAACACTTCCGGGTTAAATTCTGCCCACTTCCGGATTAGGCCCACCCTGTCAGAGTACAGATACAGATAATTCATATGGTTAACAGATACAGATAATGCTGTACTTGCTCATCCCTAATAGATAGACAACGGATAAACAGACTTTTAACTATATTTAACAAAAAACAAGTTTGACTGGACATACAGATGGATAGTCAGACGATGGACGGACAGACACACATTTCTCTTCCTGTTATTCTGATTCCAAATCAATTGTTGCGGGATGTGGCCAATTCTAATGACCTTCCCTGTCCAAATTCATCTGAAGACCCAATCCAACACACCGCCCCTTAAAGACATGCCAACAAAGCTGCTCACACACAATGTTTCACAGACAGATAGTGTTCGCGGTTGGACTCGGCTGCTCCCCTGACTCTTTTTTTTTGTGTTCAGAGACTAAGGCTGACACAGAGACAGGTGTGATTTCTCAGGACACCTATTTCACTGATATCTGTCAGCTAGAGGAGACATTTTATGGATGGTAGTCCAGAAAAAGTATAAGAAAGAAAAAACAACACCAATTCAGAGCCTTTAAAACCTTATAGGAGACATATGTGCTTGGGATTGAATCAAATGTGTGATTATCAGCATACAGCAGTGGTTTAAAATAAAATCAGTGCTTGTAGGGATCCGATATAAGCCAAAATAAAGTCTTTCTCCCGGTGACATTCATGGCTGAATCGGTTGGTCTGAGCTGGTCTTGCAGAATGACATTCTGTTTGGTGGAACCGCATAGGCAGGAGATCAACGAACCAGATCTTAGCGACACAAGGGAATTAACCTGCCTAACATTTGATTGCCTATTCGCACCACTAGTCTACCAGTGAACATTAAAGCAGCAGCATTTGGAGATACTTCGCAACAAGGTCTTAAATTGGACAACATTGACATAATCGGGTAATGCTGGCAACAAAAAAATAAAAAAATTCACTTTTTTTAAAAACCTTGAAATTGTCAGTAGCTAAATTCACATTGTGCCTGCATGCACAGAGTATTTAAACGTTAATAAGGCGGTATACTGAATGATGTTTACTGTTCTTGGCAGCTGTCCCATTAGGGTTTCTACTGGTGCTGTGAGGACTAAAAATAGCTTGAACCACAGCTTAAGGCGATGGCAACTAATATGACATACAGACACTTATGCAACACACTTATTTGCTGTTCTCTAAATCATAGTCTAGATATGCTTGTGGATGCAACTGTTCTCCACAGGGAAATGATCCACGTTCAATTATTCATGAGCAGGCTATGTAACACAGGTCACTGGGGAATTCTTTACACACCTGACAATGCATGCGCTAATCTCTCACCTGCACAGCGAGAGGAGCTTGTGCTAATTCAGAGACACAGGCAATATTCAATATTAATATTTATTTGGAAAAAATAAATAATAAAATAGCTTGATCAATGGGAGAGGAAATCGGAGAGGAACATACAGAGGCTGGTGGGAGCGATGCTGACCAATAAAAGAGCAGGATTGTAAAAAGTGTTCCCCTTCTTACATGGACTATTCCAGCCATCCCTGTCATTCAGTGCGAAATGGACAATTCCAAAACTTTCCATCGGAGAGTGACTGAGAAGTGAGCTGATGGATGATTAAGGTAAAAGAGATCGGCTGAAGATTGTATATACGGTAGTTTCTTGAGTGAAATACAGGGAATTAGTGCCAATCGTTGAGGTTTTATCAATCTCGCGTAACCACATATCTATGCACCTTTAATAAAATCAGCGCGAATTTCAAAACAAAACTTGGAAATCGTCGCCTCACCAAGATTTTGTTTTTCGCATCTCAATCATTTTGTCGTTACTCGGGCGAAAAACCCCCCGAAATCTTTTATCGTACGTCGAACTTTTCGTATGTAAAGCGTTTCGTAAGTTGGGGTTCTACTGTACAGTGAACAGTGATAAATGCATTTTTTTGATAACACTTTATTTCGATGGTCCACTTTAACCATTCTACTAACTTTAAGTCACTGTGCAACTACATCAACCAATCATTAGAGCATTAGTGGACTTTTGTAACTAGTCCAAAAAAACCCTGAACAAAACAAGCAAAAGTAAACCATGATATAAACAAGAGCACACTTGAACATGACATAAAAAGACCCGACACTTACCAACCTGTTGGTTACATGCTATGGGGATCACGTCAAAAACAACCAATGAACATATAGAAATAATGAAACAAGAACCAATAAGGATCCGAACCAGGGGCGTAGCTAGATTTTTTTTTTTGAGGGGGCCAAACTGCGCGCAACCGTTGATGGGGGGGGGGGGAATTCAAGGATTCAAACCTACGCAGGGAAACCCCAATGGATTTGATCTGAACTGATCTGAACCATGAACAAAAGGAACCAATGAAAGCAAGACACTTGAAAACGGGGACCACATGAGATGAACAGATGCACCAATAAAGACGAACTTCAAAATAAAAAGACAAAAACCTAAACAGACATGACATATCCCCACGCTCAAAGGGCAGCTGCTGATGGCTTAACAAAACCTATTCACAACAAAAGAGTCCAGGAAGGTGGAGGAGTGGAGGTGGTTCAGGAGGAGAGGGATGGAGAGCCAGGCCCATGAACAGAAAGTGGGCCTGGATCATGACATGGCAGCGATGGTAATGAGTAGGGATGAGCGAGTACAGATTTATCTGTATCTGTATCTATTAACCATATGAAGAATCTGCACTCAGACAGGGCGAGGCCTAACCCGGAAGTGGGCAGGTTGTCTTGAAATGGGCGGGGTTTTAACCGGTATGCTATTTTTAATCATGCAATTGATATGGGTTGATCAGAAATTGTTATATTTATTGCTGATTAGAAAACTATTTATATGACAGCATCAGCATTGAGCTTGATCACCATCAATGGTTTTGGTCATAACAAACAGTTGCAATTATGAAGAAATCAGTATTTTTAATCAGTATTTTTTGCGTGAAGTCAAAAAACTGATTAGAGGCGGCAGACGGTAAAAATCTCAGACAAGCAGAGACACAACGCTAGTCGCATTCTAGCAAGCACCACGTCTGAACAAACCCCACGTTTACCAGAAATATACTGGTTAATAAGTACTATAAACAAACCAAAATAAAAAACAAACCTGAAGCTGAAGAAACCCTAAACGTTAAATGGAAAAGACCCGCGAACCTGAGAGTCAGAGAGAGAAAGAGAGCTGTTCTCTGTTCAGTTCTGTGTGTGAGTGAGCAGAGCGGGACACAGCAAATCTGTATGTGTAGGGGAGGGGCAGAAACGTGTAACGCAGATACAGTCAGCAACTCAATGAGGATTTTTATTCAATCCAAGCACAGATATTGACTCGTATAATACTCGTACTCAGCAAAAGTGCTTTATCCATACCGGATATTCGTTTCAGCTGAGTATCCGGCTCAACTCTAGTAATGAGTGAAGGCTCTGGCATGGCAGCGGTGATGTGAGGAGGCTCTGGTTTGATGTAATCTGGGTCAGGTCAGAAAATACTGTATTGCTTTCCTATCACAGTAACATACAGAGGTGTATCCCTACCATGAACATCAGCCAAGGGTCCAAACCAGCTTATGTTCTCACAAGCCGCTTCAATTGTTTATACCTTTATATCATATAACTTTTAGCTTCCCATGGAGAATCACTCCACATCTCCACCTGCTTCCACTATTCATAGAAGCAGGTATAGTTTTGGATCCGAAGCCTGTAGAAAAACTAAATGGTTTACTAAACTGCCTGCACAAATGACTACATTTTCTCACATCCTTGTCGAGCTATAAGTTATTAAGGTGTCTCAAAAATGTGTAGAATTGTTAATAAAGCTGAAAGTATACTAAAATTAGAGTTTCAGATTTAATACTAAATGCCATGCTAATCTGATCCCCAGATAATGAGAAAAATGACGATTCAGATTTTGAACTTGTCTCTGGGGGACAGAGGTCCACATTCCTTGAGTGGTTCAAATGTTGCTTGACCTAATTAAGTAGTTCGAGGCTGCTCAGATGCATCCAGGAAAAAGAAGTTTGTACATTAATTAACCATAGATGCAAAGATAGCAAAACGGAACGCAGGGATAGATGGAAATGCCTCATAATGAGTTCTGGCTTTGGGCAATTGAGAATTAGTGATATTTAACAGCCTTTATATTCAGTAATAAATGATGTGTGCATGTGTAGGTAGTCATGTGTAAGATTACAACTGCACTTTGATTGTTTAAATGTCCAATAATGACCTTTGTTTGTCTTAAAGAGCAAATTCAACTGCTCAGGGGCAACATGTACTCGCTTGAACAAAAAAAAAGTACTTTATAGCAATTGAAGAAAAACCTAATTACAAATAGAAGGAAAAAAAGTTTTTTTTTCTCTCTCCAGCACTTCATTAGTGAAACCAAGCACGCATGTAGCTTTGTGAGTCACTGCATGTTTTACTCCACGTATTTTTGCATTAATTATATCATTAAGATCTTCATTGAATCACAATAGACCACAATTCCTTTACAAAACAAGAACGACATGCATTTATTAGGTTGCACATGCTATAGTATAAGAGTAAATCACACATTTTATTATACACTTCAATACGACTTACTTCAGTCCAACGGCAAAAACAATTCCCAAAACATATCAATACAACACATCCATCACTAAACTTACAAATATGACAACAGAAATCTGAGCCAACTTCTTAATTTCAAATTTACATCACACCATATGTTCTCTCTGGCAAATGCACCTGCGAAAGAATCTCTTTGTGTGCCTGAAGCATCTCTGACAATCATTCAAAGACATACAGTGTATCCAGGAGGGACACATCATTGTACGGTTGTCATACATCTCCTAGGTGTAACCACTGAACCCTTTTCGCTCAATGTAACAGCCAGGCATTATTTGATAATTATAGTTTGAGATTATGCTTCCTTATTTCACCAATCAAAGCTGAATATTCAGTGGTAAAGGCTGACTTAAAAATAGGATTGTGGTGCATGTGCAACATGAGCATCGAAGCCTGTGTGAGTTGTTTTGAATAATGTGAGACAGTTTCTCTGGGTTGTTGATTAAAGGGAAGTGTAGGCTTTCTATGGTTGTTTCTCTATGATAATTTCACAATGCACCAGGGCACTATGGGCACACAGCAGGGAGTTTTAATGAGCAGAGCAGCTTTCAGCTGTGGGCATCAACACCAATCCAGCATCAATAGGGTCATATGGAGAGTTTTTGCTTTTAGAGCAGTCAAAAGTTGAGGTACACTGACTGTTTTTGTTATTAAGAAGGGCTCAGAAAGAATGGAGATTGAGAAAGACAATTACTAAGTCACATATCTCACAAAATCAAAAGTACAACTTTTCAGAAAAATATGTGAAAGTCATTATGTAATTGAAACTTTGCTTTTTGGCTCACAAGACAATCAAACACACTGACACACGAAACACTCATTACACAGAGTTTTTTAAAAGCAATATGAGCTCTTACTATAATGAATGAGGTTTTTCAGGGCAACCTCTAAACTTTTTGATTTACGCAAAATACTATAACCATAATCTACATAAATTACAGTGGGTGTGCGGGTAAACACTTTGCAATCAGAGTTCAGTTTGTTCACATTGGTTAATGCAGTAGGTATCATGAATTAACAACAAAACAGATTTTTACAGCATTTAAAGCTAATGTCTTAATAGTTAATGCTAATTTGAGACATACTAGTCATGCTTTCTGTAATACATTAATGTTAATTTAACAAATTGAATATATTAGTAAATAAAAAATATATTAATATATGTGAAAATTAACATTCCCAAGAATACTAAATTCTGTAAAAATATTGTTTGTTAAATCAAGCCATCTAAAGCATTAAGTAATGATAACACATTGAACCTTATTGTACAGTATTGCCAAGAAATATTCCAAAACTTACTTATACAGTTTGCTTATACAGTAATAGCTCGGTTTACGAGTTTAAATCGTTCCAAGAGCTCGTAACTCAAAATTCTCATACACCAAAACAATTTTCCCCATAACAATGCAATAAAAAAAAAATCACTCGATTCGTTCCACATGACCATAAATGCCCATTTTTAATATCTTTTGGGTTTTACCCTATTAATTACAGTTAAAATTATAACCATTAAGATCTCATATAAATACTAATTAATAATTGACATTTAAACTAAAAATACTGGACAATTTACTGTAACGCACACTTTATCTTTGAGTAGCGTCGCTGCTGGCGTGAAGGAGACGAGAGGAGGGTTTTACTGCTTACAGGGAGAATTTCATCCCTTCTTTCTTACTCATCTTGAGGTCATTGTCTATATGCTGTACTGTACGTATATATTTCACTACGTGAACAATAGCGATCGCTATTAATGTTAACAACACGAGGTAAAACCGCTGTAAATCACTTATAAAAGTATCACTGTGGTGAATGATGAACCAAACCGAGCGACGCTGAGAGAATGAACGAGTGAAGGGGTGATGGGCTTTGTGAGAGGCTGTCGTTGGGATATTTCCAGTAAAAATGTGCGCGAAGATGTTGAGCGTTAGGACTTTTCCACACAAAAAAATGCACGAGGGCGAGGGAATTCTCTCGCACTCCGATACAACACTTGTACACCGATTTGCTACTGTAGTTTGATAGCCAATTTCTTTACATTTGGATGTGAATGATAATGGTAATTCACATAATGGAAACATGGAATAAATTTGAATGTAATTTACAGTAAATCTGTTGAGAGAATACTATACAACAAATATTTAAAAAGGACAAATGTTGTTGAATATTTTAGGTAAAAGAAAAAGGGTTTGTGTAAAGAATGAGAGATCACGGTTATTCAATTATAGGAAGTTTTGATAAGTAAAAGAAAACAGCATTATCGTTTGGGATATTTGTCTAATGGAATGGATTTTGGTGTCCAAGCAAATGAGAGAAAACTTCAAATGAAGCAAAAGCACTTAAGCAACAAGCTTAGGGAGAGTAAATGTGCAATGTCAAGAAGAAGAAAGAGCAGCGCAATGCAACAACATCAAATTTGTTGTGCTGTCACAAGCTTTTATATGCCATCACTTCAACTCCAATAGAAGTTTATCCAATATCTAGAAGTTTCTCAGTGGTGCAATTACAGTTTGCGACCTCCTTTATTCTTATTTTTCTATCTTGCGACTAATGTTAAAACTCTTAATATTCAACGTTAATATACACTAACAATGTCAATCCCAGACCCCCCTCTGGCTGTGCCACTGCCACTCTACCACAAGAACTTAAGCAGTTTGGATGCCAGGCGTTTTAGATGATGTTGTTTTTACTATTACTAAATACTTATGAATTGCGTGTCTTGTAAAGTGCTCATTATGATGCATCTAGAGGGAGGAAAACGAGGGTTTTTAGGGATGTGAGCGTGCTGGAACACACTGTGGTTAGAAGGATCTCAAGGGAAATCACCACTAGTGTACTCCTTTTCCACATCTGTGTTTAGGATCACCAAGAGAAATAACAGTCATTTGCATGATAATGTCCAACTAATTGGTTTAGGGAGAACTGTTTGTAATCCGTCTTAAACAGACAAGGTCAGAGTTGGCCAAATCACCCCCTCGGGTTTGGAACAGAATACCGGTGGTATAATTACATCTCATCCATACACACCGAGTCACATTTAGTTAAAGCTAAAAGCACAAGCTATTACATTTACTTTGCAGGGGCCATCCAACAAATGCAAAGGTGTAGTGTCATCATCATGGTAAGTGAACGGTACATGGTGGAGGAGCCAGTAGGGCTAGAGTTCTTGAGCTCAAGGACTTATAGCCTACATGAACAGATGAGAAGGAAAGGCATAGATCTGGATTTATGGCACAATACGCATCAGGTGTGCATCCTTCTGCACTGTCAGCAGGGCTCCTTTATCATTCCCCTCCTTTATCATCCTTCTCTTTAGCCCCCTGCTCCAGTTGTGAAGCAGGAACAAATGATTTGCAGTAGAGCTCCAACTACATTGATAATCAATAAATCTGTCAGTTAAATCCGCAATTTTCTCCATCAAAGAATTAATGTGCAAATTGACATAATATAGAAGTAAAATATCAAAGTTAAACAAATTAAAAGGATTCAAAATAGAGTGTTTTACATTAAAGTTACAGTTTATATAAAACTATAAATATTTGGATTGCATATAAAGAATTAAAAATTTTAATTATGGTTTATTTAAAACCCAAAACCTGATGTTTAACAAGCATAGACAGCACTTTGTAGCACCACTTGGTTGACAGATAAAAACATCTTAAGTTTTTTGAACCGCTAAGTTCCTTTTATTCCATCTCTGTTATTAACAACGTTTTCAAAAACTCTCAACACAATTAGCACAACATCTCATTAACGCAATTATCTAATCAAGTTGCTTCAATGCATTTAGGGGTTGGTCCTGGTCAAGACAATCTCCTGAACTCCAAACTGAATGTCAGAATGGGAAAGAAAGGTGATTTAAGCAGTTTTGAGCGTGGCATGGTTGTTGGTGCCAGACGGGCCGGTCTGAGTATTTCACAATCTGCTCAGTTACTGGGATTTTCACGCACAACCATTTCTAGGGTTTACAAAGAATGGTGTGAAAAGGGACAAACATCCAGTATGCGGCAGTCCTGTGGGAGAAAATGCCTTGTTGATGCTAGAGGTCAGAGGAGAATGGGCCGAGTGATTCAAGAAGAGCAACTTTGACTGAAATAACCACTCGTTACAACAGAGGTTTGCAGCAAAGCATTTGTGAAGCCTCAACACGCGAATGGGCTACAACAGCAGAAGGCCCCACCGGGTGCCACTCATATCCACTACAAATAGGAAAAAGAGGCTACAATTTGCATGAGCTCATCAAAATTGGACAGTTGAAGACTGGAAAAATGTTTCCTGGTCTGATGAGTCTCAATTTCTGTTGAGACATTCAGATGGTGGAGTCAGAATTTGGCGTAAACAGAATGAGAACATGGATCCATCATGACTTGTTACCACTGTGCAGGCTGGTGGTGGTGGTGTAATGGTGTGGGGGATGTTTTCTTGGCACACTTTAGGCCCCTTAGTGCCAATTGGGCATCGTTTAAATGCCACGGCCTACCTGAGCATTGTTCCTGACCATGTCCATCCCTTTATGACCACCATGTGCCCATCCTCTGATGCTGCTTCCAGCAGGATAATGCACCATGTCACAAAGCTTGAATCATTTCAAATTGGTTTCTTGAACATGACAGTGAGTTCACTGTACTAAAATGGCCCCACAGTCACCAGATCTCAACTCAATAGAGCATCTTTGGGATGTGGTGGAACGGGAGCTTTGTGTCCTGGATGTGCATCCCACAAATCTCCATCAACTGCAAGATGCTATCTATCAATATGGGCCAACATTACTAAAGAATGCTTTCAGCACCTTGTTGAATCAATGCCACGCAGAATTAAGGCAGTTTTGAAGGCGAAAGGGGGTCAAACACAGTATTAGTGTGTGTTCCTAATAATCCTTTAGATGAGTGTATAATCAATGAACATGTCTCTAACATTAAAATGTTCTTTTTACATAAGCTTACCCAATACCAAAATCATGGATCTTTCTGGTCTTATTTACAAATGCTTAAACACAGCATGTCAGAAATTTTTTTTATATAAAAATATTGAAATAACTGGTAAGTATTTTTAGGTAAAAACTTTGAGGAAAAAAAAACTGGATCCAATCTCAGTCGGAGGCATAGTCAGATGTTTTCCATTACTTGGACATACAGAGTAAAATAGGACTCTGAATTGTTTTTGTTCAGTGTGGAAGCCAGACAACTCAGAGAAGCAGAGAGAGAGGAAAAATAATGTCTTAGGAGGAGAGGAGTAGTTGGATCAGGATAAGGGAGATGAAGAGTTAGGGCAGAGGAGGAAGAAGGTCTGCTGAACTGTGCATCTCTTCAGTACCACTGTTCCATATATGCAGACTATGCAGGCATTAACTATGGGGGCACTATCAACACCCCACGCCACCCCCAGAAAGCAATTGCAACAGAGATGGCATCTGAAGTTCTTCAAAGGCGACCCATTTAACCAGTGGCAGGCCTGAGCAGGTAGAACTGAAACACGACAAGTAATGCAGTTTTTATCAATTGTTTGTGTTTAACAGTCATGCGCTATGATTGTTACATAAGTTGGTTTAATTCAGTTGGGTTTTCAGCGTTTTGACTTAAGCAGTTTGTAAACGTAGAAAAAGGTTTTTGAATTCAAAACATGTTTTGGCCAGAAAATTAACCATTTAAAAATTAACCAATTAACCAACTGTGTGATATAGGTGTGTTGCTGTGTTAAGAGTTTAGAAAAATGACTTTAAGGATTGGTAAACACTTCTTAGCAATTGTAAAAAAGGACTGTAATGCCTTTTAATAGCAACTAAATGATTTCTCACTATAATACCATTTAATAATAGTACTACTGCATAATAGATTATTTTAAAGCAAGTAAATATCATATTTCAAATAAACTGAAGTGAACTGCACTGAAGCAAACCATGAGACCAACATAGTTTTGTCCTCCCAGCAAAAGGTAATGATATGAATTGGAATGATGTAGCAGAAGAAACATGTTACAACAACTATTACCAACAATATGAGCGTATGGTGCTCATTTAGACTTCCTTCAGTCTGGTGAGGTCAGCATCGGCCTCAGTGCTGTCACTGTAGTTTATTAAAATGTCCTATTGCAGGTAGGAAGAATTCGCTCCCCTGTCCCAAAGCAGCAACTGAATATCCCTGCCATCATTGAGATGCATGCTCTCCTACTAAATGAGCTGCCCCTGGCAGCTACAGCAAACCAGCCAGAGCTAATATTTCACCTCTTTGTCAAACTGCTGCTATTAAACTATGGAGGGTGGAATAATTTCATGTGATGAAGTGCTCTGTGGGAATCCTGAAACTTTTATCTTTAAACCTGCAAACTTTTTAGGATGGTACTTTTTCAAGTTTGTTTTGTTTTCAGTGGCCCATTCCTGATAACTCTTTTAGAATTGATGGCGGTTATTAAAGGAAATGCTTCATGTAGTAACGCAGAAATCAATGTTTTCTATATAGCTATACTGTAGTTCTGTAAAACTTCTGTCAATGCCCAACGAGCAAGTGCCACTGAGATGAACGTGACTGCTAATGAGTAGATTAAAAACCATCTTCTCTTAAAGATGTATATGCAACTATTTCTAGCAGCCCAGTCATGTGGCAATGAAGAATCTGTTGTCTTCCATGATTGAATAAAAGAGGATGCATCTCATTGTTCCTGTATACAACACAAGTCGCTTTGTTTACACTTGGCTAGCATCGTCAATTTCAGTGAGCACAGAACCATTTCACCCACATAAACACAAATTCCCATGAGATGAAGCAATAAAACAACAAAAAGCAAGGAAGGTGTGAAAATGTATATGGCCAACTGGGCTCAACAACGTTTTTTCAGGACCGTAAGCAAATCTGTCATGCTAGCTAAACTTTAAACTTTAAGTCTGTTGGCAAACATAGCTAGTTACATAACAACTGTTAAAAATATGGAGACATGTCATGTTTCGGTGTAGTCACCACATTACAGGGCAATTTATGGAGTGTGGGGGTGTATATATTTTATCATATATGCATGTATTTTAGATGCATTTAATTTCAGCTTTTAGAACAGTTAGTTGATGATAATAATAATAATAATTCATTACATTATATAGCGCTTTATGATGATTAATATTACTACTTGCTGTGGGGGAACACAACAAATCCCATTAGACTGAATTATTATCATGCCTAGACGTCAACAATGGATGTTTTCTATTGGAATCTTTTCCTAATTGGAGATGTACTAACATTTACAATGAATTATTTGGATATAATGTATAACATGAATCTGGCAACATTTTATAGGTTGAACTGAATGATGTGTATTGTTTTGTATTTTGCAGAAATATTGCCTCAGGTACATTTTTCCAATGAGCCTGTGTTGGATAAAAGTGTGGAATTATGACCTATATTTGTGTTACTGCAAATACACGTTGCAACAAAGCTCTTAAATTCAAGGATTTGTAGCAACAGGCACCAGATGGTTAAACTTTGCAAAGACCTCACTTTGCGCTTTAATATTGAATCCCCACATTTATAACAAGTAGTGTTATACACGCCTTTAGTTATGATTTAATGTAGTTAAACTATTATGTAAATACACTAAGTTGACCATGAAAAATGTGTCCAAAATACAAGGTAAATGTAAACAAACATTTGAATAGTTCTAGATATTTGACACACACTGCCCACACTTGACATGCAGCTGAATTTTTAGTTACTGCATTTCTTTTTTCAGTCTCTCTGAACATCATTCTGTGACACTGTAAGGGGGATTCTTTTTCTAGTTATGCTAACTGGCATATTTATAATTCATTGGATTAAAGAAGGAAAATGTTTATTTTGAGAAGCAAAACCAACATAACTTGCAGGGAAGCAGTAATACTTTGAGAACAACCACACATGGAGTTACTGTATAATAAAGTCAGAGATGTTAAGCCTTTACATCATTTGTGCAATGATTTGCGATCTGTCTGTATCTGTAATCCCAATATTTTCTGCAAGACTTCTAAAGCAATACAGTAAATCCAAACATCAGATTTCACGATCAGAATTTCAACTTAAAGTGTAGTCTGTTCTTCACACAAAGCTATTACGTGGCATCAGAATAATATGAATATATATATTCTACTGTCAAAAACTAAAAATGTCAAACTTAACAGTGGTTCATTTGGCCTGTGCACTACATTTAACAAGTGAAAATAAACAACAGACAGAATGATTGATAGAAAGAGGGAGTCTAAATGACCTGCTATTGAAGACATAAACTGCAAAACGGTTCGGTTTGGTTTTCAGACCAGAAAAAAGGAGTTGAGGCAAAACAAAGTCAATGTAAAAAATTAAGTAATTTTGCGTATGTCTCTAAACTGAAATAAAAAAGACAAATCGAATAATAGCATAAATAGGAACATAAAAACTAGAACTAGAACTTCTGGGGTTGCCTAATGGTTAATGATCAGGGATAGAGTGAATTAAAGATTTCTGCTTTCACCATTGAGTCCTTGGGCAAGGCACTTATTGTTCCAGGACAGGATACATGATGAATCACTATACAGTATTCTTACATTTGTTACATTTTTTCTAAATTCTGCGTAGAAAAATATAATTCAATATCAAATACTCAATATGAAGAAAAGAAAGAACCATATAGCTTATGTCACAGGTAAGAGCTGTTAAAAATAAGCAGAGAAAAATAAGTGGATATGTCTTTATTAACGCAGATGAGTAACAAATAAATCCTGGTGAGTCTTTGCAGATGCTATTATGGAAAAATACTGACAGTCTTTGTATTGAGATTGTGGATGATGAAGCGCACACACCTCAGTGAGGGAATGAGGAACTAGAAGATGATGGAGACAAGTAACAGACTTCCCAATCTTGGCACCAACATGTAAGTGAGTCCTTTGCCCAAACGAGACCAGACAATCTGAGTGTGTGCTTTTATGCAGTGATTGGTGAGGGAATGAGCTGCAGATGCAAGTGATTAGTATTCAGGTGATTGTGGGAGTTGTGATTGGTTGACGGTGGAGTCTGGCTGATCCGTGACAAGAAATGTTTTTGTCCTCAAGTGTGGAGACCAAATGAGTGGTGAAATCGAAAGAAAAACAGAAACATTTTAAAGCTCAGAGAATCCCAGTGATAACATGCATGGTGGAAGAAGCATATTTACCAAATTTTTCCCGCATATAACCCACAGACGCAGATAATCCGCACCCTCATATAGCTGCGGGTTTTGGATTTTTGTGTAAAAAAATCGTTGGCATAACACGCACCCTTATATAACCCGCACCCTTAGATTGATGAACTTTTTTTGTGTTAGTTCACATTTCGAATGTTGCTCGCATGACGTCAATTATCATAACTGTTCAGCTCGGTACACAGTGCTTGTGCACGAAATTCACACAACAACAAACAAAAGCCAGAATCAGAACAAAAAGCAGTGTCTCCCGCTGTGCAGCAGCTCGTCCCTTAAGAAGCGATTCTACAGGTGTTGATCATCGGATGAGAAGAGAAGAGCCCGCCTCATGCAGCACAGCCAATCACGTCTTCTTGCATGATTGACAGGTCAGACAGCCTATCAGCGCCAGCTGTCAGTGAGATAGTACAAGGTCCAGAGACGACAACCCTCGCAAGAAAGAAAAACAAAGAAAATACCAAAAAAAAAAAACTTACGTCCTTAGGGACGTAACAAATATATTGAAATATTATTACATGTAAAAAATTTGTGAAATAGCCCTGCGGGGTTTGTAAAATCGCTTATAACCCGCGGGTTATATGCGGGAAAATACGGTACATGTCTATAACCTTGTTGAGATTTGGGACACTTTTGTGTTTAACTTATGGTATTAAAATTCGAAGTAAGACTGAGTGTTACAAGAAACACAAACACAAAAAGTTGTATTTGTAGGAATCTTCACAGCACATCTTATTCCAAAAATAAGATAACTGGTACGGTTTCTCCCTTGATGCAAACAAATGTGGGAAGGGGTCAATATTTGCACTACTGGACACAGATACACATACCATAACAGTGGGAAAGAAGAATATTACTTGTCATCAGAAAACCTCTCAAACTCTTTTTTTTTCCTTTTTCCTTTACATCCTCAAAAGCAGTTTCAGGAAGTTTAACAAATGAAGAGCATCCTTCATTTTCATTAGTCCTACAGCGTTCCTTGAGGACAGATGACTAGCCTTTCAAGATGCACCCAATAGAGTTTAGTAGTATTTTGCTTAGTTTGCTGAACACTGTAATAGAGGCTAAGTGGAGAGTGCTGACGAGTGGCAATTTCACGTCCAAACCGAATCCTAAATAATTTGTTGGTGACATTTACTTCTAACAAGATTTAGCCTAGCAGTGCATTTCTATGTGAGATTTACAAAACAATTTTCTCATGTATTGAGCTTTAGATCTTTGTTGTAGATCAGGAAATTTTTATTATGTGCGCATATTTTCCTTTGACATATGCAAGCAGAAACTAATCTCAATGCCAGTGTTGTGTGTAATGCATTACTGTTACGTTAGACGTATTAATATTCTCTTTGTTTATTTATATAAGGAGTGGTGTTGGATTTATGTTGGACTTTTGTCCGAATGTTATTTTTCCTTTAGCTAGAGGTATTTTTGGTTTCTTTTTTGTTTGGGTCCTCCTCACGTGGTAATTTTTTTGCTTATATTGTGCTTTATTTATTATTTTTGTTTACTTTTTGTCCCCATCTGATGAAACAATAAAGGCAGACATGCCATCTTTCTCTGAAACTTTTATTGTTTAGTTGTTTTGTTACTCTGGGAATGGAGAGCTGAAGATCATCAAGGTCTCTCTCAATTTTTATTGTTCGTCGCTCCCTATTTACCCCAAGACAAGAAGGGTGAGACATAACAATTACTAAGTCATTAATTACTGTTTTGTATTACTTTTCCTATTTAAAAAATAAAGTAAGAAATTTCTCTTATTTTTTAATGTACAGTGGAGTTCACTTATCTCGACTCACGGTTAACTCGCCAACCCTATTATGTCGACGGTTTTTAAGTGGAACCGCCAAACTCCCTATTTGTCTAAGCATTTTCTCATCAGTTACGTCGATTCTTTTATTTCGCCGAATGCTAATACAGTAATACCTCGAGATACGAGCGTCTCTACATACGAGTATTCCAAGATATGATCAAGCCTTTTTGATTTTTGCTTCTAGATACGAGTAAATATTCGAAATACGAGCACTCGTACTGACGCCGATGCCGATGTTCGTTCACGTCACGTGTTTGCTTCATGTATTCACGCGAGTAGCTGATTTTCTCTCCATTTTGTGCATTATTCTTTATAGCGATCATGTTCTGAAGTGCACTCTGCTCAGCACCGCTGCGGATTGAAGAACACGGTTATTAAACGACGGGACAAAGCCGAATTTGTTGAGAAAGCACATTAGACAGGCAAAACGCTAGAAAGTATGCAATCTAGTACAGCGTGATGACCTCACGAATATGTTATGAGGCGAATGTGTTTACACATGTGTTGTGCCTGTATTTACGCTGTGAGCGATCATTGTGTTTGCAATGTTGGAAAATATAATTAAGTTTTAATGGAGAATCGAAGGTGTTTTTTATTGTATTCTGGTAAATCTCTGCTGTTATTTGGTGCACATATGCCTTTTCTTGTTAGCAAACATATACAGTGTATGTACATTTTTATAGCATGCCGATCGCTTCATCAAATAAATCGCTATATTGGCTGTTGGTTATCTCGATCCTCGGGTATCTTGACGGTTTTTTGCAACCCTCGAGGCCGTCGACATAACCGGATTCCACTGTAGTTTAATTAGTTCTTATATGATTGTATTAAATACTATATAGACTATAGAGCATTTATATATAAAACAGTGGATTTTCCATCAAAATTGAACATCTAATACTAAAATGTATGTTTTTAATGTAACTTTCTCTTTTTAAAAACTTTGGTTGGTTCAATAATATCTTATGCGTAACACTAGGGTGAACATGTGCGATGCGGAGACAGGCGAGGGAGACGCGGAAATCCAAACTGAGAGTACTTTTTTCAAAATGAGAAAACAAACGACACTTAAGAGTGCAAAACACAGGAACTAGGAACACTGGAGAACAGCATCCACACACAGATAACATCCACATGGGAAGGTCAACAAGAGACAAAGACTAGGGAGAACATGAGGGTTCAAATAGACAGGGTGAGGGACACACCTGGAGACACTAATGAGATGATTAACACAAGGCAGGTGTGGAAGGATCTAGAAAGGCCCGGAAGTGAACAGGAAGTGACATCACGATAGACTGAGTGAAAACAGGAAGTGAACCCATGACCTTGCTGACAGGGAAGTGACAAAGACACAAAGACTGTGACATTATACACTTTTTTTATTTATTTGAAAGAATTAAAATAGTAGTTGTCATGTCTATCCTTGTATTGTTCAACTAACTGATGTTATTATGGGATTAAGAAAGTAATTAGTAATAATGCAATACTTTTTAGACAGTGCCATTAGGGTAACTTTATTTTACAATGTCATCATTACAAATGTTACATGTACTTACCATAGTAATAACAGTAAATTATGCATAATTACATGCAACTAAACCCTAACCCTATGGTAAGAACGTTATTCAGCTGCTTTTTGTCCAATGTTGACCCCAATAACTTGACAACAGCAGTTAAAACATTCTCCAATATACATTATTTTGTGTTCCAGAGAGAGAAAGTCATTCCAGTTTAGAAAGACAGGAAGGTGACTAACTGATAACAGTATTTTCATTTTTGGCTGAACTATATTTTTAGCATCAGGGTCCAGCAGTGCAAGGTTGGATAGTTCCTCTTTTCCTAGACAGCCGAAATGTGAAATTCCAGCAAGCTAATATGTACAAGTACATTCAGGAAGACGGACAGGGAATTACTCCCCTCTCTGTATCATATTGACATTTAAAGTTTCTCCGTCACAGGTTTCAGGCATGAACAATAAAGGGCATCTGTCTGTGCAGCAGGACCACCGTTATGGATGAGAATACGGTTTGGCCAACATTGTTTTCCGCAATTTATTCAGTCAAAATCTGTTCTACATAATGGAATGTGATTCCATTGACTGTTTCCATGACACTATTGATTTTATTACATATACAGTGGAATCCAGTTATGTCGACGGCCTCGGGGGTTGCAAAAAAAGAGAGATAACCAACAGCCAATATGGCGATTTGTTTGATGAAGCGATCGCCATGCTATAAAAATATACATACGCTGCATATGTTTGCTAACAACAAAAGGCATATGTGCACCAAATAATAGCAGAGATTTACCAGAATACAATAAAAACACCTTCCATTCTCCATACAAACCTTTAATTATATTCTCCAACATTGTAAACACAATTTCACTCACAGCGTAAACAGTCACAACACACATAAACATTCGCTCATAACACAGTCATTTCGTTCTGTCACAGTTCTGATAGTATTGCACACGCGGTTACTATGGTTTCTTTACAAACTCTAAAATGCTTTGTTGCTTTTTGCCTTTAACGGTCTGCTTGAAAACAAATGCTTCTGTAAGTAACGGCGTCTTTGTCGATGTCAAAGTAATCTGGGAATTCTTGGACAGTGATGCTAACTCCTGCGCCTCTTCCAAGATATTATCTAGATTAGAAGGCTTTATTTTTCCGCGAGTTCTTCTGCGGCTGCGCGGTGCTGTGATTGGAGCGTCACTGGAGTGAGAGACCATACGGACTGATGCACGTGCAACGCAAACTCAGCGCATGCGCAGTGAACTAGGTACGATCATTTGTCACAAGATAGCCATGTGAAGTAGCGCATTTGTCCCTCTTTTGTGCTCGAGATACTAGGGTTCAGCGACATAAAAGACTCAACATAATCGATAAGAAAATGCTAAGACAAATAATTTCGACATAATAGGGTTGGCGAGTTAACCAAGGTTGAGATAAGTGGGTTCCACTGTAGCCTACTAGATTGCATCACACACTAGTTTAGTGTAAATAATCTATAATATTTATGTGCATTTATATGCATTTTGACAAATGATGTTTTATTAAAGTTTGGGAGGAGCACATTCTAAGGATTAATGCAATCAACTCGTCATCAGCAATTATACCTCATCCTATCAGTATGAGAGGAAGCATGTATGCATAGACATGTTCAACTCATCTACATCTCTTGACAGTTTCCGGCATCCCTCCACCACCCCGACTCCTCACACTTAGTTTTTCCTATCAAAGTCCGGATACGGGGGGAGTGCTCCAGGTTCGGGCTAAATTCCGAGCTGAAGAACAGCATGCCAAACACCACTCCTGAATCAATTGTAAGTGTGAACTTATGAAACTTTGTGTTACGGGTATGTAGTGTGGAGCTGGCGTGCGATGCGGAGAGGAACGCAGAGACACGGAGTCCAAAAAACAGAAATACTTTAATTAAAAATTAAAACAAAACAGCACATGGGAGTGCATCAACTCAAAGGGCATCCACACTAGAACAACACCACCTAACATAAAGATAACGATAACAACTGACAAACTGGGGAGTGAACAAGGAGAACTTAAATGCTGGCTATGATTAAACTGAAACACAAAACACCTGTGACTAATACGTGAAGAAGGGAACTGAGTGATGGTGAGATAAGTAACGGGGAACATGTGACAAAGACAAGGCAAACTAAGAGTCCTGAGTAATGTGAAAACTAACATAAACGTGACACTTTGATTTTTTACTTTTCTTCAAAGTTTTATTGTTCTTTGGACCTTGTTCACAACCTGATAGACCTGTCTTTTTATTGATTGATATATCCATTACAAATCCGACTCAGAAAGCATGTAAGATCAGAGAAATGATATTGGTCATTATTTTAATGACACCCAAAAATGATAATGTGTCACCATTTACACGCCCTCATACAGTTCCAAACCTGTATGACTGTCTGTCTTCTGGAACATAAGAAATTATTATTTCAAAGATTTTGAGAGATTTTTATCCATACAGCTGTAATCTTGCTTGGTTACTAATGTTCTTCAAAATAACCAAAAAGTTCTAATTTACAGGGTTTTCCAAAGTAATAAAGAATTATTTGCAGTGAGTTTAACACTTTTATTCACTGTTTCTCATGCATTTCACTGCTAGGGCTTTTCTTATAGCTTAAATTATACATTATCAATTAAATAATCAATTATCAGTGCATTACCGATTTTTGCAATTGTAGACTTTGTATGAACAAATGTTGTAATATAAAGCAAACACACTGATGGATACTTTACTGTAATATAGCTTTGCTTTATTCTAAGAACTGCACCTTCAGTGTATTCTCTGTTTCCATAGACAAATGTAATTCATGACTGTATCAGGCTTAGTTTGTTTTAAAGCGCTAGAAAGACAATGGTGTGCGTGATGCCAGTTCACCTCAAAGATGGCATCACAAACTGTGTTAAATATTTATTGGGAGTATTTTGTGCTGGCGAAAGTGAGCTAATGTGCAATCTATCTGACTTTTCAATTTGATGAAACAAATGGATCACTGCACTGTGTGCAAAGTGGCTGCCTGAATTTGAAATTAGATGTATGCACCGCTGGTCATTTGGACGAAGAATTAGATTCAAGGCCAGTTATAACTCTAGTGTATAATGAATGCAAAATACAAATACAATGGAAGCAAGTGACCGAATAACCTTGACTGAACCTGTAATGTGCTAGTGAAAAGCAGCAAAATCCACAGTTAAATTAACAGTTTTAATGTGTGTAACTGGATTTACAAGAATATGTATGTTCACATGTTTGTTATCTTTAGAAAATGGGATTCGAATCATATTTGAAAGGGGCACTAAAACATCCAAATTTGAATGATTACAGCAGATGGAAATATATTGTTACTTGCAGCATACAATGACATGCAAAAACCTCTTCATAAAAATGGTTTTACATTTCAGTCTATAGCAATTCAGTGGTTTGAACAAAAATCTGAAATGAATATATATATAGAACGGCTTCTGTAATCAGTCTCCGGTTTGGTTGTTGTCAGAGTGCGTTACCAACAGGAGGCAGAGTGCTGTCAGAAAGCTTCATGCTGGAGCGTCTGTGCGCACGCTTTGTGACTGATTACGTCAGATGTCTCATACGACATCCTTGTCACCCACAACAATAAAATATTGTCGAAGTCAAGCCTGCGTTATGATGGCAGAGGCTTCCTCTGCCTAACCATCTCAGTGCGAATGCGTGATGCTTGCTGTTTCCCAATAGACTCCCACGTTTGAGAGATATCTGAAATGAAAATCATGTAAATACTATTCTCAACCGGAATGTGCATGAGTTGCAGTGAAAGTAAACCCTTACAGTATATGCATCTATGGACTCCTCCTCAACATGACACTGATGATTTGTCTGTATTTTTGAGACCCAAGGATTGAAATATAGTCTGAAATTTAATTTTACGCATGTTCTATCGAAATTCTGTCATCCCCATTAATTCTTGGATGCTGACGCAGCATCATTATTCACTATAGCAATAAATATCCCAGCTGTGTTTGCATACTAAAACATTTTGATTCCCATATAGTATTCAATAACATGCTGATCCGACAACCTCTAAAAGATTATGTTCACCTGCACCATTCAAGGACAACATTTGCATTAGTTATTCCAGCACTACATTAAATTCAATCAATTAATCAATTAGGTATTCAGGTATAAAATGAATGCATTTATCTTTACATTAGCTATTTTACAGAATACTACATAAATACTTTATTGTATGCAACACTTTCCTAATGAAACATCTCATCAGGGCACTGCCTTGAGACACAGAGGCGTTATACACCACAGCACCAAGAATATAGATTAATTAGTCACTGATATGAGTGCTTGACATTTCTGTCTATTGTAAAGATTTGCAACAGTGAGAAGTGATGTACGAGATCTTTGTGATGTTAAACTGTTTTCATTCAGTATACAGACATAGTTTCACCAGTCACTTTACTAGGGACTCGTTAATGCAAATATCAAATCAGACAATCACAGGTAGACATGGTCAAGAACATCTGCTAAAGTTCGAACTGAGCATCGGAATTGGGATGGAAGGTGATTTAAATTACTTTAAACATGGCATGGTTGTTGCTGCCAGACGGGCTGGTCTGAGTAGAAATGCATGATCTACAGGGATCTTCACACACAATCATGTCTAGGGTTTACAGAGAATGGTCTGGAAAAGAGAAAATATCCTGAGAGCATCACTTCTGTGGGTGAAAATGTCTTGTTGATGTGAGAGATCAGAGGAGAACGGCCAGACTGGTTTGAGCTGATAGAAAGGCAACAGTAACTCAAATAACCGAGGTCTGCAGAAGAGCATCTCTGAACACACAACACATAAAACCTTGAAGCAGACGGGCTTCAGCAGCAGAAGACACTCCTGTCAGCTAAGAACGGGAAACTGAAGCTACAATTCACACAGGCTCATCAAAATTGGACAGTAGAAGATAGGGAAAAAATTGCTTGGTCTGATGCGTCTCAATTTCTGCTGCAACATTCAGGTGTTAGGGTCCGAATTTGGCACAAAAGCTTGGATCCATCCACGGTTCAGTCTGCTTGAGGTGTAATGGTGTGGAGGATATTTTCTTTGGTACCAACTGAGCATCGTTTAAATGCCACTGTCTATCTGGGGATTGATGCTGGCCACGTCCATCCCTTTATGGTTACAGTGTAGCATCTTCCAGCAGGAACACGCGGCATGACATGAAGCTCAAATCATCTCAAACTGGTTTCTAGAACATGACAGTGAGTTCACTAAACTCAAACGACCTCCACAGTCACCAGATCTCAATCCAATACAGCAGCTTTGAGATGTGCAGAACGGAAGATTCATATCACAGAGAAATCTGCTGTCATGTCAATATGGACCAAAATCTCTGATGAATGTTTCCAGCACCTTGTTGAATCTATGCCATGAAGAATTAAGGCAGATCTGAAGGCGAAATATGGTCCAACCCAGGCATAGAAAGGTGTATGTAATAAAGTAGGCAGTGAAAGTATATTGAACATTTAATCAAATGTCAATATGACAAAACAGATGCATACCGTAGGGCTCAACAAAAAGTTGTTTTTTTCTCTCTCAACCAAGGCTCATCGGAAAAACATGCCTGTGGCGACATTTCTGCAAAAGGATATTATGCTGCATGTGAAAATAGCATGCCAACTACACAAACTTTACTCTAAACCTAAAGAAATACGTTTAGAAAAAACAAACTGTGCCATTTTAGCTTGCCTCTACAAGTCTTTGAGCTCTTATCCTGATTTGTGTTTTATGGCACTCGAACCGGAGTGCTCCACAAATGTACAGTGTTGTACAAGGTGAGATACAACGTTTATAATATTGGTAATGTGATGCAAACATCAAAATGTATTAGTTGACAAATCATGCTGTTATTCACACTGTAAAATATATATTTTTGTTAATAAAACAATAGGGATGAGCTAGTACAGCATTATCTGTAAACCATATGAATTATCTGGATCTGTACTCTGACTGGGCGGGGCCAAACCCAGAAGTGGGCGGGATTTACCCCGGAAGTGGGAGTGTTGTCTTCAAACAGGCGGGGCTTTAGTATGTTATTTTTAATCATGCAATTGATATGGGTTGATCAGAAATTTGTATATTTATTGCGCATTATAAAACGATTTACATGACAGCATCAGCATTGAGCTTCAGATCAATGGTTTTGATCATGATAACACGAACTATATAGAACAAGTTTTGCAACAATTTGCAACACATGCACATTGCAATTATGAACAAATCATTAAAAATTATTATTTTTTGCATGAAGTAAAAAAAAACTGGTTAGAGCCAGCAGGTATATATATATTAATATATTAATATTAAAAAAAAATCTCTGACAGGCAGACACAACGCTAGTCGCATTCTACCAAGCACCACGTCTGACCAAACCCCACGTTTACTAGAACTCTACTGGTTCATAAGTACTACAAACAAACAAACCGAAATAAAAACACAAACCTGAAGCTGAAGAAACCCTAAACGCTAACGGAAAAGACCCGCAAACCTGAGTGACTGGGGGAGAGACAGAGAGAGAGAGAGAGAGAGCTGTTCTCTTCTCAGTATTCTGTGTGTGATTGAGCAGAGCGGGACACACCAAATCTGCATGTGTAGGGGAGGGGCGCTGTGACTAATCACAGATCGCAGACACAGTCAGCTACCCAATGAGGATTTTTATTCAATCCGAGTACAGATATTGACTCGAGTAACAAAAGTGCTTTATCTGTACCAGACACTCATTTCAGCTGAGTATCTGGCTCAACTCTATAAAACCACGATTATTGTAGTACATTTTACAAGAAAATACTAATTTCAATTTTGCTACTTCAAAATTTCATGTTTTGCCATTTCTTTGTAATTGTTTGTGAAAGTAAACACGTTTTTTGTTCAGTTTAAAAGTGAGGCTACATAACCTTTTATGAAAAGACATAAGTAACAAGCTAGAAATTATACACTAATGTGCTGGTATATTACTCAACATTACTGATAGATTTGTAGATTTTTACTTATGTATTCAAGACTATCAAAAGTCATTCTTTGCCATTTGAACATCTGTGTAGCTAAACTTGTTGATAAATCAGCTAAAATGTTCAATAGCCATGTAGAATTAATCACAGAAATCCAAGGTATTAAAATGGACATACAAGATCAATGTAAAACACTCGGCCATGTGCTCTGATATGAGCTCTGAATACTGCAGGTGTAAAGGTGGTCATGTGCAATACATTTCACATTATATTTATAAGCTCACGTTTTTACAGTTGAAATAAAATCTCCCAGTTGTTATTTGAAAAGGTCTTTCTTTATAGACATTTGGGAATATTAAAGCACATAATGATATAAGAGGCACTGAGACAATAACATTTTATATGCAATGTCTATAACCGTGCTTGCTGCAGAGTATTATATTCTCACATAATACCTCAATAATTTAAAGTGACTTCTAAATCACTGGTCTTAAAGCTGAACTGTGCGATTTTTAGTGTTAAAAATATGTTTGTCCAGCCAATGGTAGTCATTACTTTGGCAATTATACACAAAAATGACTTGAACTTAACTTTTTTTTTTGAAGATTTGATGATTGAATCAATACCAAAATAAACAAGTGCACATAAACCTATAAAAATATAAACACAAATATACAACAAACTAGATACACTAAATGCACACTAAGCACAGCATGAGAGATCTCCAAATCTGTATGGCGCTGTTGGAGAGATGCTGAGCGATCAATACAGAGCTCAAAACAGTCCGTATTTATCCTCTCATGTATTGAAAAAAATTATAACTGTGGAGAGAAATAATTGTTCTCTGTGAGTCAAAAGTAGTCAACAAGCATTGGAAAACAATCGGCCCTGAAGTCCCAAAATCTGGACTGGCACCTGAGCGAGCAAGAGAAAGTCATCACACTTCACACCATGTCAAACACGCATGATCTCAGCCTCACATTTGTGATCCGAGCAGTAAGAGAGCCTGTCATTTTCACTATTATGCCCTGAGGTGGTCTTAATACAGCTAAATCTGCTGTGAAGAAGATGGAGAATAATTCTTCAACTTTCTTAGATGACTAAACTGTGCAGCCATTCAAGAGAATGTACTCTGATAAACATGCAAGAGAAAAACTGTGGGGATGTTAAATGTGACATTTCAAATTAATTCTTTATGTCATTACAAATGCAAAGCAACCCCAGCAAATATGGATGATGCCAGTCATCTCTCTTAAAAGGGCTTCTTCTCTACAGAGGCTTTTTGAACTGAAAACGGACACATCTTGTGCTAGTTTTACCAATGGGGGATTACTGTAAACCTGCTCATCTTTCATACACAAGTCATAATACTGCCTATTTTTCACTTCACACATTTGTGGAAAAATATTAAAATAGTTTTCAGTTGTCATGACAAATTATTGTTATGGTATAATCCATTTGATATACATCAGAAAAATCCATAGTTGGGCGCTTTAGTTTTAATGTCAGCAGACATTATAAAGGGAGGATGTACATATACTGTACGATGAGTTTCAAAGTTTGGGGTCCGTACAATAAGTAATATTCAGTAAATGAACTAGATCTAAAGCGAGAATAAAAGAGACTAAAAGATTTTATTTTATTTCAAATGTAAACTCTTTTCAACATTGATAAATATTTCTTGAGCATCAAGTCAGCATCAACGAAGGATCATGTGACACTGAAGACTGGAGTAAAGAAGCTGAAAAATCAGCTTTGCATCGTGTGTGTGTTTAAATAGAAAACAGTTATTTTATTAATAATATTTGTTAGTATTTTTTTTTCATGGCCAGAATAACCCGCAATGTGGACTAGACCAGTTGCCATTGATTCAAAAGTCAACAATTGCAAGACTGATAACCTTGTCAACAAGCCAATTTTAGTCAATACTGAAAAATGTATGCTTGTTTTACTTCATTGAAGGTGGTAAATACTGATAAAAAAAAATTTCATTCAATTATATTTTGCCACATTTTTAGGTAGTGATAAATAAAACCAGTTATCAGTGAAGTCGTGTTGTGACTACCCTCTTTTAACAGCTTTGGAAAATGTGAAAGTCCAACTTATCGCTTTTCAACAACTTGATATTGAAGTAAGTGACTTCCCATCAAGGCTGCGTCAACACATTTGTGTTACTGCACAGTCTCTGCTTTTTAATTTAATGTTAGCAGCTCAAGCTCCTCCAAAAGCCATGCTTGAGGGGCGGCTTTCCAAATGTCTGAAAACATTTTTTTTTTAAATAATACATTCCAGACGTGCCATGCAAAACAGCGTAAAATTGACTGTTACAGTACTGGTTACAAATCATGTTGTGCATGCTGTACATCAACATGTCTTGTGAAATCAGATGAAATCGAAGAGATTATTCCTTGCTTTGATCTCTATAAAAATAAAGACCCAGACAAATGGTAAAAGCTGTTGGATACCAAGCATTGTTTGAACAGAGACAAAGAGAAGATTGAATTTCAATCTTCAGATCTGCATCTGATGCTTAAATAAACAATCCGATCAAAGCTTACTGGACAGTCAGTAAAACAAACTAAATAAAAGGAGAGAGAGAATGACTGTGGCAGATAGTGACAAGGTAATTGAGCCGCTTGACACTTCTCAGTCTCACAGTGGATGTAATGGGGCAATAGCACACGAGGTGGGTGGGAAGGGATTTCAATGCGATATTCTGTAGCCCTTATACTGAACCGTATACTGTGACAATTATAAATTGTCACAATCGGAACCTCTTGATACGGCACACAAATTTGAATAATTAATGTAAAAGGAATCAGGTGAAGAATTATTACAAATCTGTATTGGGTTAAACCCTCATAAATCTTTAGAGCTGGGGGGCATTTGAGACAATAATAGATATGACTCCTGATGTATCATTTAAGGAGATATATACACACACACGTAACATGACCACAAGCTTTAACATCATTAAGATTTTAAAATAGGATACTTTTTTAATAAATGAGTGAGAGAAAAATCTACATTTTAGATCCTGTTACAGTTCACCATTCCTCTAAAGTTTCTCATGGTTGTAATCTTTTAATTTTCTTTTTGACTCGTTTATTTTTAATGGCCCTGTAATATGATAAAAGAACTGAAGTCTCCTAGATAATGAGGTCATAAAAACTGCATCTTTAATTATTATTATAAGCTTTAGTAAGGTGACTTTGGAAATGACAAAAAGAAAAGATGGGATGTTAAGATAAAATAAAAAGAAATAGCCTATAATAATAAAAGCTGTTTGACATTAAAATACAATTAAAATTAAGCATTCAAAGGGTCTGTAATATATTTATTTATTTTTGAAAGATCTCCTTATGCTCACCAAGATTGCATTTATATAAACAAGAATAAAGTAAAAACTTTAACATTGTAAATTATTATTACAATTTCAAATGACTTTTCTGGTTAAAAAGCAATTACTTATAACATTTATTTATAAAAAGAAAAGCAATTATTTGTTTTGCAACATTTTATAATGTCCATACTGTCACATAATAAAAAATAAAACAAACTTTAGCGTAAATGTAACTGACAAATGTTCCGGACATGTCGCCAGAAAAAGCATCACTTCAAGTGTTGTCACGGTACTGGAATTCACAACTTCGATGTGATACATTGATTTTTTTTTTACATCGATACCATTTTCATTACCAAAGAGAAAACTGATATAAATACAGTAGTACCTTGAGATATGAGAATAATCCGTTCCAGGCCTGAACTTGAATTGCTCGTATCTCAAATCATTTTTTCCCATAAGAAATAACAGAACAAAAATTAATCCGTTCCGGCCCTCTAAAAACTCCTTTATTAGTGCTAATAACAATGGAAAAAACATGTTTTTAATTGCAATAGAGACATTCACACACACAAAAAGTATAGTATATAAGGATTCCTGTGATATAAAATAAAATGTGGTTTTAATTATGAGTTCTTACCTTTGAGACAGACGATACATTAGCGGCATGTGCGGAGGGAAGGATTATGTAGATTACGTGAATTACGTAGATAACGCAAACACAATACGGAAGTGTAGTGTTTCTTCCCGTATTGTGTATTGGATAGAGTGTAAAGAGTGTAATGTATGCCTCAGAACCTCATATTTATTATTATTTAACACACATAACTCGTGCTGCTCCCAGCTTAATACTCATGAATCACTCTTCGCCCCGGTAACCACAGCTGTAAAAACAAGGTGGCCCTCTAGTGGAGTTCATATGCAATTACCCCATAAATGTATATAACATACACCACAAGAACACTTGCGGGAGAAGCTTAAGGAAGTCAACGAACCCTTGAAGTGAATGAGTGAGGCGCGTGGGTTCCAAGTTCTCGAACACCTAGCGTCTGCTGCTCGTATCTTTAATATTAACTCTTATTTCAAAGCAAAAAATTCTCTCGAAGGCTTGCTCGTATCTCGGAACGCTTGTATCTCAAGGTGTTATTGTACTGCCATGCAAAAAAATATATTTTCACCTCTAATTTTGTTTATGCACAGATCCAACATTTCTAAGTACTTAAGTACCAAATAATACATATCGACATAATATTTTTGACAACACTACTCAATTCACATCATTCATGTGGAGATCTCAGCCGTGACTCACCATAGAAGTCCCAAATTGAGTCTTTGAACAGCTTTCCCCTTGACTCCACCGCCTAAATAACGTGAGAATGGAGGGATATCATTAATTCATGAGTGAGTGTAACTAACTCATCAGATCATCAGCCCTTCGAGAACTGTAATTAAACTGATGGGGTTGTTTTCCCTCCAGGACTCTGTCTCGGAGAAAGACCGAGAGGAAGGATCTGTGCGACAAGCTGAAGGTCTAATGTGACTTGCACACCAAGGGGCTAAACTGCTGTTATCAATCTGGCTTTCTGGGGAATACCGTGAGGGTCAAAGCAGCGAGTCTCCCCTGTGGAGGTGAGTGGCGAGCGTTACCTCAGGCAGTGTTGACAGAGCATTTCTCTAGAGATGTATTATCCCATCGACCCTCTGTCTGCAGGCCTCAAGAACGGGACGGTCCTGGCAGTTTTACAGGGTCAACCTGAATTGCAGCATAAAGGTGCCATCATTAATTATTACAAATGAATAAATAATCAACGAGAGGGGCCGGACAGTCGAGAGCTGATGTGATATTAACGTGTGCATCCACGTTCATTTAAGTCCTCGAAGACACTCTTAATAGCTGTCAGCGTTGTGGTTTGATTGAATTACATCCTCCTCTTTCTCACCAAGGAGACGGCTAATTATCTGTTCAAGGTGGGTCTCCACTCACTCAGAAAACATCAGCAGCCCGGACCACCTGTTGCTGATGCTTACCGTCTTGTCAATATATTGACACAGCAGCGTTTTATACATAACGAGTGAATAATGAATGTTTTACCTGCAAAAATCGCAAATTAGGTCCTAACGGCTCATCAAATCATCAAGTGCTGAACATCAATCTTAATGAGTTTAGGCGTACCAATAATTAATAGTTCATTATTACTCTGCAGTGAAAGATCTAACAACATTCAGGTCTTATTTAAAGACTGGAGCCCACAGGTGCTTTAGCTATACCTCACGCCTCTCAATCTCTCGGCATTATGTCAGACTCCCTAAGGGGCTGGGAACATTTAGAGGCATAATTGCTTTGTAAATGTTAAGCTCAGGATGTTTAAATGAACACTAAGCTGCGCAACACTGGCCCATGTATGCAAACACAAATGTCCTCCTATAATCCATAAAGAACAGGAGAACAAGAGAAGTGACTCGTGATTGTTTGGAAATTTGTAAGCAGCTTTTCATCTGATCAAGGTAGGTTTCATGCCCAAAAAAGTGACAGACTTACCATATTGTAAGAAGTGAAACTCATTTTATATATACAGTAATACCTCGGTTTACGAGCGACTTTGTGTTCGAGCAAATCGGTGTACGAGCATGGAAAGTCAAATCGGTTTAAGAGTTTTGTATTGGAGTGCGAGAACATTTTTCCTTCGTCCAAGAGCACTTTTTTGTGGAAAAGTTCTAACGCTCGGCATCTTCGCGTGCATTTTTACTGGAAATATCCTAACGACAGCCTCTCACAAAGCCCATCACCCCTTCACTCGTTCATTCTCTCAGCGTTGTTCGGTTTGGTTGCATCATTCACCACAGTGATACTTTTATAAGTGATTTACAGCGGTTTTACCTCGTTGTTAACATTGTGATCGCTATTGTTCACGTAGTGAAATATATACGTACAGTACAGCATATAGACAATGAACCTCAAGAGGAGTAAAAAAGTGTCAAGTATTTTTTGAGTTTAATTGTCAATTATTAATAACTATTTATATGAGATCTTAATGTTTATAATTTTAACTGTAATTAATAGGGTAAAACCAAAAAAAGATTTAAAATGGGCATTTATGGTCATGTGGAACGAATCGAGTGATTTTTATTGCATTCTTATGGGGAAAATTGTTTTGGTGTACGAGAATTTTGGGTTACAAGCTCTTGCGTTACACGCCACTGCTGAAATACACCTGCATTTGGTGGGTATTTATGTCAAGCTCTGGTTGTGTGTGTACATACTGTACATGTTCCACACAATTTGGATGACAACTATACATGATTTTGTTTTCTTCCTGTAATGAAAGCACTAATTACAAGAAACACCCAAAAAACAAGAATGAAAATGATTAATTATATTGTTTTGAATTGCTAACTACCCTCTGAACCTGCTTATGCTCCCACACATGCTGCTGGTTGTGAATCACTGGACTAATTAGTCATTCAGCACAACAGTCATACATGCAACAGCTCCTCACAGGTAAAATATTGATAAAAAAGAAAATTGACAAAATCAGACTGGCCTTAAACAGCATTGGGATAACATAACATTATGTCTGAATGGATCTCTTTGTGTTGGGATTCAAACTAATAAGTTAAACTGAACAGTCTTTCATTTCTATGTGCATTGTGTATAATTACATCGCATCAGCATATTCTTTTGTCATTATGCACCAGTCAGCATCTTCAAGTCCCTCCAATGCAAGCACAAATACCATGTTTTCAGCATAAACACAGGTGTGCATGGTATGCAGCAGGAGAACAAACTCTACAAGGGCACTTTTTAATCATGGTTTGTGACATTGATTAAATAAAGCTCTGAAGTGGTGAATATCTTTTGTGAATTGAGCTCTCACTTTCTGATCATTCAAATCTTTGAGAAGTGAAAACGGCTCTCTAAAGGGAAGGACAGGCAGCATTAAGAGGCATTATCAGGATTTTAATCGAGGTCTCCACTGATGGGCCGTCAAAGACAAACAGCTGAAAGGATTTTACACAAGAGCCAAGTCTGGACTGACATCAGACGTGACCATGAAAAATGAAGAGGCCATCACTAAAGGCTTAAAAAATGAGCAGACATGCGCAACCTAGACACTCAGAGAGGAGATGGTATCTACACCATACCATGAACGGCATCTCTGCTAATATTAGTCTGGCTGACTCATCCTTATCCAGAGGTAACCTTGTAGGTAACCACAACACAGCCCTTAATGTTAGAAGAAACCATCTGTTAGCTAGACAATCCATTGAAGGCTTCATCTACATGCCAGCCATCAAAATCTATGCTGGCCTTTACAAGAACCAGACAGGTCCTACACATAGACCCTTTAGTCAGCTTTGGCTCTGTACCGGCGATCTTCAAGAAATATAACTGGGGGAATATTTGAATGCTACAGATCCCGATCTAAATTCTGATGTGATGCAGCCAGAATCAAAATAACCATGTCAACTCTGGCTGGCTTAGTTGGTGTTATGACCGCTAACAGTGGCACAACCAAATTAGTATTTCACCAAATTTAAGGTGAGATTGAAGACGTCTTTAAGATTTTGAGATGGTCTTCCCACATATCAGCATAGCACACAACATCATCCAAATAAGTTTCACAATTGAGCACATTAGACAACACTATGGACATTAATTCGCTGGAAGGTAGCTCTAGCATTGCAAAGGCCAAAAGCCATAACTCGATATCCCATCGTTTTTAACGCTCATCACAGAAGGTTTGAAGAATTGATTTCAATGTTTGATGAAAGCGTTCGATAGCACCTTGCGACTGAGGGTCCAGTATGCACTAGATACTGGATATCTAATTGTTTCATTACTACACAAACACTCTGGACATAAAATTGGTGCTTTCATCAAACTGAATGTATTTTGGCATTCCAGAGGTTGTGTCGAATTTAACAATTGTCTTGACAATTTTAGAGGCTTTGAGAGAGCGTAGCAGGAAATCTTGTCTAAGCACACATTAGCCTTAACAGGTAAGTGTTTCCGGACTTTGTTCTAAGCAATGGACTAACACAGTCAATCAGAATTCACCCAGTACTAGTACTGTTCGGTAGTGGGGGGAATCACTTGATTCGGTTTGTCCACCATTTGACATGCATAGCAAGATTTCAAATTCAAATTTTTGCTACATCTGATTTCATTGTAGGCTAAAAGATATGCTCCAATAGCTGATCAAAAGTTTTTTGAATATTAGCATGACCATAAAGTTAATGATCATGCACAATACTCTTTACTTGCTCTCTGCGAGGTTTCGGGACAGGCGTCACTCCAGTCATTCTCTGCGTGACGTGGAGTCCACTTACGCATCAGTTCACCATCTTCAAAGTAGTGGTCAGACAGAACACCCAGAATGAGTGATACACCGTTGACAGGTAGTTCAGTTTGGACTGCCAGTTTAGCGTTTCCTGCAAATAATCCAGGTCGCAAGAACACATTTACATTTATGCATTTGGCAAACACTTTTATTAAAAATGACTTACATTGAAGATACACATTGACATTCTAATCAGTTCTTGCTTTCCCTGGGAGTCAAACACATGACCTTGGCATTGCAAGCGCCACACTCTACTGTTTAAGCTACAGTGCAACAGAACTTTAACTACAGCAAGACTGGTAACACACTTTCTAAAATGAATGATTGCACAGGATTGGTATCCCTCAAAATTGAGATACTCTTCATTTCTGACTCATCTTCACTCAGTGATACAATGGCATCACAAATAAACTATTCGAAAGTAGACTCAGTCATATTATTCAGAGATGCATGCTCAGGTGAGAATATTTTTCGCAGGATTTACTTTTCTATTAACTTTGCATTTCAAAGCAGGACAAATAGGAAAAATGAGGTGACCCACTTCTTGTCAATAAAAAAAACCCTCACAGCTTTCATTATCTACACCAGAAACATTCTTAGGTACCATTATGGTATCCTTAGAACTTTGAGACAGATCAGGAAAATTACACTTTGTGGATGAAAACATCATGAGTAAGTACAAACTTATCAGAAAAGAGCAGCAGCCTTAAAAAGAGAGGAAACCCTACTCATTTAAAGGACCCCACGAATTTCTCTGATAAAAAATAATAATCTTAAACTCCTTCAACAGTATTCAGTTATCAAACAAATGAGCGTCGTCTCTCGCAGTTTCGACATAATGACTAGAGGTTTTAACATGACTGTGGAATTTTTGTCTGTGCGCTTCAGGAACCAACTCAAAAGCACGCATTACCTCATAGTCCGAGCTCAATTCAAGCATTAACGCTGAACAGACTTCTTGAGCTCAACCGACCATTGCAACAACTGTGGCCAAACATTCCGCTGCCGTTTAAACATGGCGGCGATTCTCTCAAACACGGAGAAATAAGTGTCAACCTCACTCTCTCGAAACAGCGGGACTAATGCAATTTGCCGACTAATGTCAAATTCGCGTCGACTTACTTGTGGGTTGCGTTGGGGTTCAGGAGTGGGCGGCGAAACAGCTGCACTCACACCAGCTGCATCAAAAGCTGAGGGTGAACAAGTGATTTAGTTTTGAGCTCTAGTTCCAGCTTTTTGAGCTTAATCGCTTGCTTGGTTTCAAGTTCAACTGTGCGTACATGCAACTTCTGACTTTGGAATCATTGCCTGCCCATCTCCACCTCTAACTAAGTCTTTTAATTTAATTGCAAGTAAAGGATCTCTTGGAGATTTGATTCATTTGAATGATAATTATGTATAAAGGGTAGGCTTAATAAGCAGAGGCTTCATCCTACACCATTTTCGGTTATTTATGTACAGCTTTATTTTTTATTAGTGATTATTTGTGAGGACCGAAATAAAATAAATCAAGGATCTCTTGGAGATCAGTGGGATCTATGTTGGCCAGCTCAAACCCCTCCCCAAAATAACAAACATAAAAGATCATTGTTTAAACTCTCTATTCCCTCAAATAAAAATAAAGAAAACACATCACTATTTAATCTTACCTTCCTCCCTGAACCAAAACAATGTGAAAGGATATACATAATAAAATGGTGTCAAATCCCCTACATCCATTAATTTGGCAAAACTAGATACACAAAAATATTTACAGTAGCATAAACACAAGTAGCCAACAATGCAAAATTAGAATCCAAAATCATAGTCAATCAGGTATGGGTGAAGTTAAAAAGAATTACAACAGGGTTAAACTCACACTTACTCTCAAATAAACACTCACAATCTCTCTGGTACAAATTAAGACAAAACAATGGTATTATGAAGTAATAGAGAAGAGGTAGACAATCAAACATTCAATGGTGTGGAGGAGAACCAAATCGTAGCCTTCAGCAAGTTACCAAACAGCACCTGGAACACAAACTTGCACAGAGACAGTACACACAGAGCAGAACAGAATGAATGACAAATGATTCAGGATTATAACAGTTGGGGACACTTAATATTCAACAACATTATGGATCTTGAGAACTGGAAGATGACATAACTTTAAAGATGAAATTAATTCAATAATTGATGATATTTATAACAGAACTGATTCAATACGTAATTGATTTCCGCTCAACAACACCTGGAATGCATTATTTTCCTGTTATCTCTGTAAAGCTGCTTTGAAACAATCTGTATTATATACAGCGCTATAAAAATGTGACCTTTTGGTGAGGTTTGCTCGAAATGTCTCTAGATATGGATAGTAAAGGGTAGATAGTGTAGATCACTTCTGAATGACGATGTGAAGGACATCATTTTATCCGTCTCTTTATAGACAATGTCCATCGGGTCAAATAAAGTCGCTGTCCTTCTATTCGTTCTTCATCTTCTGGACACAGTCTGATACTGTCAGAGCTTCCAGGGGGCACATCAATGACTCTCTTTGATGCAGATGCAGGATCCCATTAAAGTCAAGGGGCAGAAGACAATGACAGAGCTGCCAGATAAAGAACATCACACACCAGAAGAAAAACAGTATGGGGTAGAGGGAGGCAGAGTGACACACACGAGAAGCAGAGAGACTGAGTTAGGCGAAGGACAAAGAGCATGTTTAATGAAATCTTACAGACGATCGCATACAGAAAGAGCATCAGTGATAAGGCTTCCATGTCTCCACGGAGAAACTTTTCGGGATTCATTGAATAAAAGACGTGCATATCGAAATCGAGCCTATGCATCCTCACCTCCTTCTGACTCTGCCGAGCTGAACCTGACACAGATTTAATGCATTGACATTGGTGCCAAGAGTACAAGCAAGGGCTGGGCAATTAATTATGTAAAATATACTTTTGGTTCCCCAAAAAAACTTTCATTGAAAAGTTTCTTAGTTTAAAGAACATTTTATCAATCTAAAGAACCTCTTTTTCACTACAAAGATCCTTTTGTGGAATGGAAAGTTTCCATGGATGCTAAAGGTTCTTCGTTGAGCCATCAATGGCAATAAAAACCTTTATTTGGAAGTTTATTCTCCCCAGTTGGGGCCATTGGAGTCAAGAAGAGTGAGAAACACTGCTTTAAATACATTAATATTGACATAGGCATGATGTGAGATGATTGTTTGGTTGATGGCTGTGACTTCTAGATCGGTACTTGGAACTTAGAATTGAGTTTGGTTCAGTTTGTCAGATGTGGGATTTCCAAGTGTCTCTGAGTAACATGGTGTTTGAGAACAGCATCCTGATATTGACATTTATGTTGATAGCAAAGTTAGATTTCAATAGCTGTGCAAGCAGAATAAAAGGTCAAATTCAGTTTTGTCTCTGTCATGCATTCAACAGATGTAATTTCTCTAAAAAAACACTTACTGCAGGAGGGGTTTTGATTTGAAAAAAGAAGAGCATAAATCATCCTTCTTAGTACAGAGTGGCTCAGTGCTCCGTCATAAGTCCGCGCCCGTAATACCCATACTAACAAGATCAAAGTCTAGTGTGGCGAAATTGCTTTCTACAAGCCACTTTCACACTAACAATGTTGAACGAGTGGAGAGTTTGGAGCTTTTCTGAAGGTTTTCCTATAGTGCAAGACAAAGAAATCCCTCCAAACAGCCATTAAAGTACAATCAGTTCAGTCCAGTTTACTTACAAAGAGCTGTTAAAACAATGAGACAGTTTTATTATTAGTCGGTTATTCTCAAAATCCAGATGCAGCTATAAATGAGAGAAAAATATATATCCTGCAAAATGAAAATAATTCAGTTCCCATATTACTTGTAAACATGGGTTATTTGTTTAAGATGAGAATCTTTCAGGCTCATCCTCAATGAATAACCTGAATTAGGTCTGTCCTTCAGCTCATTCTCTTTAAAATCCCAACTACAGTCTGACATTTATATTAGGTGCAGATTTATGTGTACTGCCAATATAAATATAACTTATGCAACCTCTCAAATTTTACCTCAGAATTGTTCTCATTTATGTGTAGGCATATGTTCATTTTCACAAGAGTTTAATCAAAATCCTGGCTCGTGCAAGTTTTGCCTAATTAATTCCCTGGTATCTATGGTAGAATATGTCTCCCTTGTAACATTTACTTTGCAGTAGTTCTTGTTTCTGAAGTGTTTTTCACGAAAATGAGATTCAGGTCACACTCTCTTTATGTGCGGTTGTGATCTGGATGTTAGATTTAAACAGCCACCTTTATACAACACAACAACCGTGGCTTGAAGGCAAGTCGTTTAAATCACTCCAATATGTTTAGTGATTCCAAAAATACGCTCCACTGTTTCTTTAAATACATGTGATAAAATCGTAATAGCCTCTCAGAATTATTTAAAATAGATGCTAAAAAAGATAAAAATCAGGGAAGGTAAGGAGGTTATAAGGAGCCTTTTATCTTTCGGCTATGAGAAGCAGTCTGAGGTCTGAGAAGCGGCCCATCACTCAGATTTCATTATCACACCATCACACGACGATAGAAGAAAATTTATAGAATCAGAAGAGAGACATTTGAAAACTGGATGCAACAAGTCTTTGCCAGACTGCTTTAGTCTGTTCGTTGGTATAAGAAAAAATAAGGTCAATTTTGATTTCTAACGTAAGTTGTTATATATTTATTAACGTAAGCTTTTATATATGGCAAGGAGGGCGGGGTCGAGGGACATGAGAAGGTCATGAGAGCCGGTGGCGTGATTGAGAATGATCGTCACCTGTGAGCCACTGGTCTCGTATCTCACGGAGGAGCGGAGGAATAAAAGGAGGAGCGCCGACAGTGAAGGACGAGAGAGGACCAGGCCTGGACTGTCAGGTTTTGGAGAGGGCGAGGACTCAATTTGCAGGGAGGACAGGGTTTTATAAAATAAAAAAAACTCAAACATAAACCTCCCCGAGTGGGGGAAAACATAACATGACTTGACTAGAAGTCCAACATGACTTAACTCGACTAGACTGGATACACGACAAGACTAACTGACAGGTAGCAATGACAAAATAGTGACAACGAAGCGACACAGGACGGCAAACACAAGGAGATTAAATACACAGGAGGAAGACAACTAATGAGAAACAGCTGGAATAAAAATCAAACTAATGACAATGAAACAAGACGGGCAGGGTAATAGACAAGACATGAACATGCAGTCAATTAAACAAAGACAACGCGCAGCTGGTGACAACCAAACTGCGCGTGACAAAACACAACAAGAAACGCACGCGGCCGATGGGACGCGAACCGCGTGCCAAACATAAACACATGGACGAGAGGAGGCACGGCTCGCGCAACGCTTGAAACTGCGCCCACTCACATGACATAGAGCTCGCAAGAACGAGTGTAAACACCTGTTCTCATGAGCTCACGACAAGGACGAACACACGAGTTGTGAATGCCCGAATCCCGATCCAAAACCGAAACTGAAACTAGACAAGACCAGTCTCGGGATCAGACATCATAACCCGCACACAATACGTTAAAGACAAACATACAGACTTTATGTTTTGTGTTTGTGTTTGTGTGGGAGGCAGTCGTTCGTAAGGGGCAGTACCAGTACTTTTATTTTGTGTTTATTTTAATGTCATTTTAAAATTTGATCACTTTTAATATGAAGTTTACACAAGTTTCCCCACATAAACGCTCTTTTCTCCCTGCTGCTATTAGACTTTACAATCAGCGCTGCTCACAGTAAATGAGTCACCATAATCCTCACTGCTGTTATTGTTTCACTGCAATAATAAACAATAACAAAGTGTTTTTGAAATATTTTAAACGTGCAATAACAATTTTGTAAATGTGCAATTTTATCTATGTGAAAATTTTTTTAGTGTAATCACTACTCTTTTTTTATACATTTTTGTATATACAGTATATTATTATATTAATATTTTATTATATTATATTATATTAAATTATATTATTTTATATTATATTATGGCTGCTGTAACTGCTGAAATTTCCCCAACTGTTTGCCACTTCCTGCCTCCTTCCCCAAACAAAGTAACTTTATTATCTGTATTATTGTTGAAATGTATTATTATTGTTCTACAGATTTTCAAATAATTTGATTCAAAGTGAAGCATAAGAAAACTGAAGCTATTGGCTTGAGTTTGACGTAGTCCGATTCCGGCAATATTTTGTAACTTTCAGAAAGTCCATAAAAGCATCATAATTGCATCATGATACATAGCCTGACCCCGAATGGGGTTGGATCAATTTTTTAGTTCACCTGACAGCATTCTTTGTGTTTTTGGAGGAAAAGAGAGGTAATCCACCTTCCTTCCTTCTGGCCGAACATAAATGGAGGAAATGATGCAATCGCACTGACACATGCTCCCAAAAGATGTGTGATTGTTACGGGCAATCTGTTTGTCATGCCTTACAGCATCTCTGCTATCTTCACTTTTACAGTTAGCCTGCGAGAGGGCGACAGCAGCTTTGAAAGCTGCTTTGAATAAAAATGCATTTAAAAAGGAATCTGTTATTAGTTCCTATAAAGCAGGAAGAGTACCACATGGGGTAAAGTGAAAGACAAGGTGAGGCGTTCCAGCACCAGATCTAATTAGATAAAGGGAGATGCAAGGCTGCTTTCATACTCTACTGAGGACATCAAATGACCCGAGAGTCGGTGGATAGGCCGTCTCTCTGGAGGTCAGTCAAGGTAAACAAAGGGTTTGGCTTCAATCGAAAGAAAAATTTGTAAAGTGCACCAGCCATCAAGCATGTGGAGAAAGCCAAGCACCACAACAACACTACATTTTTATTTTCCCTTTGAAAAGATTTTCAATGCACTGTTTCAAAACTTAGTGAGCTGCCTTCCACTTTAAGGCACTTTAAAGCACTGCAGGTGCTTTCCTGACCCATTTAAAAAGGTCTAGCTACAGATCAGAAAACTAAAAGGCAGCATTCTTCATATGCATCCTTCATGAATTTTTCATTAACTTTTCTAAAACATATGCATTCAAAATATTCAGGATAATGATGAATGTGTGCTCTATTGTTATTAGGCATTCACTGATATTAAAATTAGCAGATCATTATTTTCATGTAAAGGCCGATAGCTGATACATGTCACACGTGTATAAGAATGAAGGCACGAGGACGAAGAGATCCAATAACTGAAGGTTTTATTCAAACACGGAGGACGGAAGGAGATAACCCACAGTATTGACGAGAACGAACACAGACTAAGACTAACACAAGGCTTAAATACAGGGGATAGCAGACGAGACTGATTAGGGAATTAATGAGGACACAGGTGAGACAGATGACAAGAGGACCGCACAATCAGGGAGTTAACAGGAACAAGGAAGACAGGGCCATGACAATACATGGCCCATATTAAAATTGTATTAAATTTTTTCTTCTTTAATTAATAATATTGTTGTATATATATTTATATTTTAATGTATATATAAAAGAGAATTTTAAAAAGCATATACTTTTATTCGTTAAGAGTGCATTACATTTGACAGTAGACATTGATAATGTTACAAAAGATTTCAAATAATTGCTGTTCTTTAAAATAAATATTAATCAAAGAATTCAACAATGATAATAACAATAAGAAATGTTTATTTTGCAGCAAAGATATAAATATAATTATATTTATAATTAAATAAATATAGCCTTGCATGAAAGTCTTCTTTCAAGAATATTACAAAACTACATTTATGTCCCCAACTGTATGAACATTAGTGTGCATATATAAGCTTAAAATATAACCACTTATACTTATATGATTTATTTTGTGCATACCTAATTGTTATGCCTTTTAGAGCTTTGCATCATTTGTTTAGTTACATAAACCAAATCGAGGTTCTGTGACCGTATATGAAGTTTAGTGACCCGTATGTAGGCAGCAAACATTGAGAGCACCCACTAGATTTTAGAACAGAGAGTCTATCACGCACAAAACCATAAAGACATTATAATTGCACCGTCCCTACAATTTTCTGTAAATGTTTACTAAATTAGCCGAGCAGTTCATTAACATGTGCACAATATCTTACTGCATGGATATCTAATCAATTTGTTAAGGCAATTCAGGGACTTAAGTTTAATTATCAAATCACTCAAATTATCACTGGTCTCTAAAGATTAACCCTGTGAGAAAGACACGTTTTAGGGTCAGTTCCCCGCCGGGGTTATTATGTGAAAGAAATCCGGGTCTGTTGTGATTAAATCCCCAGCGTTTGCACAGCATATTCATTTCTATATTTATAATTTCTTGCAAACGGAGTAAACAATACAGTCCTGTGCTGTTGGTAAGGAGGACAGGGTTTCTCAAGGGAAGACTGAAAGTGCTGTACAAGCTTGTTTCCATGGAGATGAGAGGAGTTTGATGAAGCTGTTTGACTTTTAAAGTTAGTTCAAGACGTCAAATGTCATGGAAGAATTCAGACTTGCAGGTAATTGAAAATTACTGCTGTGCGACCTTATGATTTCCTCTATAATGTTTGATATTGTGATGTTAACCTCTGAAGGACACGGAACACGAAAAAAAGTGGATAGACAGTTTAATTTGAAATGATTTTTTTTTAATATTGCCATATAATTGCTAAAGATCTCGTTTTTTCAAATCAGCTAATCTGCCTCAAATAACGCTTTCAGACTCAAAATGGAGTTTGATAATGGTTTCAATTAAAAGAATAGGCACCTGTCACCCTCTAAACTGTAACCTGACACAAATTCACACGACTGGTTTCTTCTAATCCAGCAGGATTTTCCCCTCCTCCTATTTCTCTCGTCTGTGTCAGTGTGTCACAGACTTACACAGCCAGAGGAGCAACAGGGCTGACAGAGCGAACACGTGAATCAATATTCAAATCCAGAGCACACTGACAACTAACTTACACACACACCGCTCTACTAGCTAACTCAGAAATATGCTTCTCTGCTCGCTAGCTCCAACACACAAGAAACTCGAATTCAATTGGTGAAGTAAGCACAAAAAAATAAATTTAACAAGTGCTTTAAAAAAAACAACTGTTCGATCATTTTTCAGCAGTGGCGTTTAATGCAGTCACTAATGCAACGTATACAGATTGTGCTATTTTAAAAAAGCATCTGAAATAATAAACTAAGTGCAATGTAGGGTTGTCAGAAATATTGATCTTTCAATACACATCGATACTGAAATACTTGAAACGCTTAGATGAACGATAGCAGCTGCGCTTTCTCTCTCTCATCTCTCCGACAACCCTCCTCCTCTCACTCACTCATTTCATTTGCTCTGAATGAATATTGGTGCTGGTACAGGGCTTTAATTTCAGCATGGGATTGAGTGTCTTTTATTTTAGATTTAGATCAATTTTAGACATTCTCACAGATTTTGTGCTCACATCTAAAGTGTGCGCATATAAAGCCGCCTCTCAGCACTAAATGGAGTTATTGTGCTTAATACACACAAAATAATGTCAAAATGCCGGTCTTGGCGAGTATTCCCATAAACACAGTCAGTTATGTTTAAAGTGAATGCAAATAGTTGAGAAAGAAAACGCATGTGTAACAGTGTAATGGATCTGCACATATGGTCTTAAAGTGACAGCAGCCTAATAATCCTGCTGTCAAATTATTAGATAATATTAAAAATATCTATGTAGCAGTTTTTCCACATAGTATTGATGTCAAATTTATGGTGAGTAACTTTAGGAAACCACTAACCACAGTGGCCATATATGTATATATATATATATATATATATATATATATATATATATATATATGTCACATAAATTTTTTCACTCACCAGCGTGTTTACTGGCATGAGGTCAGGACAACCTGTCACTCACATGAGATCCACCAATATCAAACCACAATCAGCCAATCAATTCTCGATGGACAAAATCAAGTTCTGCCGTGCATATTTACTTGTCCAAGAAGCCAGTTTTACTTGACTACACATCACACGTCAGATGAACTCAACTTGCCTTTCATGCCAACTTTACATTTACATTTATTCATTTTGCAGATGCTTTTATCCAAAGGGACTTACAAATGAAGAATTCAGCAAGTGATTCACCGTGAAGAGACAGAAGTGCTCAAAATACAAAGTTCCAAACATTGCTTAGAGTAGAGAAGGGAGAGATTAAAGGAAAGTGAAAGCATATTTTTATTTATTTTCCTCTTCTATAATGAGGTTAATTGGCAGAGATGAGTTTTCAGCTGTGTTTTAAATATTGTCAGCAACTCATTCCAGATGAAGGCAGGGAGATGAAGGAAAAGTGAAGGAAATGAATAAGGTTCTGGAGAGTGATTTTGGGCCTCTCTGTGATGGTACCATGAGCTGCCACTCATTTTCCGACCGTAGGTTTCTGGTTGGTGTGTAGACTCGAAGTAGCGAGTGGAAGTAGGAGGTGCTGAGCCTGTGGTAGATATGTAAGCAAGTGCCTTGAACTTGATCCGAGCAGCAAGCGGTAGCCAGTGTGAAGAGATAAAGAGAGGTGTGACGTGGGCCCGTCAGAGATGTGGTGCAACGTTCTGGATCAGCTGTAGAGGTTTGATTACACAAGATAGAAGTCTATCCATAAGATCATTGCAATAATCAAGCCTAGAGAGGACCAGGGCCTGGACGAAAGTTGTGCAGCATGCTCAGTTAGGAAAGACCTGATCTTACTGATGTTGTGCAGAGCAAACCTGCATGATCGAGCTGTCTTTGTGATGTGATCTTTGGCTGACCTTGATGGGGTAATTGTTCATGAGCTGGATCGTGAAGTTGTGCTGTTGAGTCTAATTGGAAGAGAAGATGCAGAGCTCAATCTTTGCTATTCTTTTATCCATGACGAGATGTCCAACAGACTGCTAATAATGCATTCAAACCTCACTTGCTATTCAAAAATGCTGAAGACTTCACATGAGCGAACTACAGTTTTGTTAGACACAATGCAATTACATCTGATTTGAATTATTTAACAGAACCAATACATCTCTGGGTCTGAAAACAACATAACCCATAACAAGCAAACATGTCTTGTGAGGAAGTAAGCAATGTGTGCTGCTGTTTTATTCACATCTCTCAAGTCTCTAACTGCAGCGGGTGAAAGGCAGCCATCAAAGACGTGTTTGCTCCAAATACATCTCCCACCACATCACAGTTCTTCTCCATGTAAACCCACTGGCACAACCTCAACTTCAACTCTTACACGCTTACAAGAATGGCAAATGTGAGCTTTTCTGTTCAAGTCATGGGCCTGTTTTGAATGGCGAGTCCCATGTTTATAAAGCAGTAAAACCGAAATCCTGAGAAAACAGAGAGAAGAATACACACCATGGGGAGTCCTGCATGGGGAATGTTCTGCTTACTGTAAATCATCCGTCGCCCCTGCATGGCACACAGTACAAAGGCAGAGGCTTTCAGCATATTCATTCATATTTACAGTAGCTGTTTTATAAAAATGAACAGTCCATTTCAGTGGCTAAGCTTCTGAGATCCTTTAAAACATTTGAGGAAAAATGAGTTTTTTCTGCAGTTGTGGACTGACCAGTGCATACAGTGGTTGTGCTGCACTGTTGCAATGGTCCAGTCATTATAATGGAAGGTTTTATGGTTATCTTCTCTGTTAAGGGTTATACTGAGACAGCGTTATGAGAGCAGAAGGGAACTTCACAATGTAGCTGAGCTATATGAAATAATGAGTGCTGGAGGGTGATAGCTATTCATGCATATTTCTGCTAATAAAAGGTGAAAGCATAGAGATGCATGCGTTATGACTTGCTCTGGCTCACAGAGCTATTGTGTTCTGCACATCATAATAATGTCAAAATAGATAGTTTGTTTAAATTCAGTATTATATTGATGCATGCACCAACTGCAGATGTGTTTTTCTGTACAGTTGAGACACCAATTAACGAAAGCTGCTGAGTTATCCTGAAGATTACGGAATAATCTTTATTTTTAGTAGAATTGGTTATTATCGCAAAGAGAATTTAAAAAGAGCGTTTCCAGTTTTCGCCAAAGTATTTCCGTGCATCACCTGGAACGTTAATTTATTTTTATGCAACAGATAAAGTATTTCCCCCTATTAATTTGAGTGAGCTTACCGCTAGAAACACAGGATACCGCAGCAATAGAGGGTTTGAGCCAAAACTAGGAATATGGAAAATGGGTCTGCTTTTAGGAGGCGTAATAACAGTGGAAAATATAGCTTCAAGCAGTAATTATGGAAAAAAGACACAGTATGACACAGATCATAGAGTATATTACAATTCAGCCAATCTCCAAATAATCAGTCGATGGAAGAATTATGCTTTTGGATAAGCTGTATAAAGTTTATGAGCACTGTGAGATTTGGGGGGGGGGGGGGGGTTAGAAGAAAAGAAGAAAATAATAGAAAAAATTAAAAAAGGGGACAAAGCCCACAATGGCTGAACACTAAACTTAATTCTGAACCACAAATTACTGGTGGGGAAATTCCCAAACTTTAAGCAAACGCACTATTTAAAAAGCCATTCTCTGAACAAATATCAAAGACGGAATGACTTTTTTTGCAGAATATGGGAATAATAAATGCATCTCAAATTATCTAAAGAGAGATGATCACACGTTATATTTCAACAAGACAATGCTCCTGCCCAAATTGAAAAGATATCCAAGAATAGGTTCATATTTTGGCCTGGTCAGCGGCTAACCCTAATAAGTGAATAAGTGTTTCCCCCCTTCCTGATTCCTTTTTTTTGCATGTTTTTCACGCTTAAATATTTCAGATCATCAAACTAATTGAAATATTACAGATATTAAAGATAGCACAAGTAAACACAAAATGCAGTTTTAAAGCATTTATATGCTTCTGTTCTTGGTCTGCATGGACGTTAAGATCTTAACACCACTAGTCTGAACACAGATCTTAATCCTGTCTAAGACTACGCTGCATTACAGAGGACTTTGTCAAACGTAGACCCAGTGGAGTCCATTTGAATCTGCAATCTGCTCAAAACGATTTAAACAAATCTCTTCAAGCAGAGATAGCTCAATACATTCAACTATTGATTTATATTGATAACCCTATGTAAACCCTTAATGCTAGGTCTGTCCGTATAAAGACAATTCCACTATCTGGTCTACTCTAGACACTGTCGAGCTAATGTCAATTCGCTGCACATCATTATCTCGAGGGAAAAAGTAGCAATGCTTACACGACTGATATCCCAGACATTCTCAGCTTGCGCTTTAACAGCATGCTTATTTTTCTTATAATAGAATTTAAACTTATTATTTAGCTATTTGGAGTGTAATGATCCTTTTTCTTCTGTGTTGTCCCCTGTCGGGGACTTTCTGCGATTTGAATTGGAACGAGAAAAAACAAAACAAAATTCTGTCAGCCATCACTAATCTTTGCATAATCAAGCCAACATTTTGGGAAAAATCACTGATGCTACAATAACTATTTGACCTCAGACTATTCCCACTCCCTTCTAATTAGTCCTTCCCCAAACAGTCTTTCAGCACATGATTACCCCAAACCGGCCTCCTGGAAAACAGTAGAAGTATTACAGAACGTTAAAATTCATGTTTATACTAATTGCATTACTACTCCCTGTATACCTGCAGATATTGAAAGCTTTAAAAATAAGAACATCAATTCCCCATCAATATTACAGTCTCACTGTGGTAGTTAATAACAACCAATTACCTTTACACAAATGCTGTGGATGCATTTTCCAGGAAAATAAAAAGAGGATGCTGGTAAACCATGTCCCTTGAGACAATAAACACAGAAATTTGAGACCTTTCAGAGATCATCAGAAATGGAACCGTTGTCTTGTGTTTGTCCAGGGTATAAAATTACAGCCACATAATGCATAGTGTTTTCTGAAATCTCTCATTTGTAAGAGGGACTATATTTCATTCATCAGCACAACATAAAATAAGTTGATTTAAAAAATTTAATTTATAAAATTGATTCTAAAAAAAATTACATCAATGGAAATTATGTAACAAAACAATATAAAAGTGTAGTAGCCCTAGAGAAAAAAACCTATACCATGAGTCTTGTCTATACCTTACCTCTGGTTCGGCGTTAGAGGCTGGTTCTGAATGTGTTTTCTGATGTCTGACAGTTTACTAAGTAGTAAAATGAGCCTCCTTGGTTACTGCTTTCTCTGGAACATGTTTTGCCCTCTCACTATGAAATAGCGGCTGTCAGGTAGTTCTGGTAGCTCTCGTTATAGAGTAATTTAGCCTCCACCCTTTGAGCTTCACTTGCATATGGTTCGAGTTGATAAGGCTCCATTAAGCCTCTTGGGAAGCTGTTTTTGGCTGAGCCTCCTTAGCTGTTGCTTAGGTCTGGAGTGTTGTTAGGCTTCTTCTCGTTATGAGAATCTTCCTGCGAGGGCCCTGTTTTTTAGTAGGCAGTGTTGTTAGGTTCTTCGTGAGCCTCCTTGTTAGGCCATCTCCAGTCCTCACTATAGTGTGAGGCTGCTGGCCCTGTTATGCAACTTCCTTGAAAGGTGTAGGACACAGGGTGTTCGTCCTATGAGCTCATGCACCTCTCCATATGCCTCCTACCCTCTCTAAATAGTTATTTTTACTAAGGTCTTTTCACCTGAGCTCCGCTAGGATAGCGTTTGAGAGTTGTAGGCTCTTTGTGAGACTTCTTGCAAGATGTCCTGAGTGTTTTTGGGTCTCCTCTCTCAAGCTCGTTCCTAGAGCTTAGCTAAATGGTAAAGTAACTCTCTGGGAGTCTCCTTGGCTACTGGCCTTAATGTGGAGTGTTGCTAAGCCTCTTCTCATTATGATTCGTTGTATGAGAGTTGTTCACTTTGTGGAACTTTGCGGGCTAGTTAGACAGAGTATGAGCTCTTTCTGAGATTTCTCTATACTGATCTTGGATTAGAGCATTGCTAGGCTTCTTGTTTGAGGCCTCCACTCTTCAGGGCTGTATAACAGAAGTTCTGAGTGTCAGGCTCTCTGTGAGCCCCCTTGGACGCTGGCCTGAACATAAACATAGTTAGTCTTCCTTTCTTTAGAGTCATGCTGTTGAGGACTCAGCAGCTTTGAGACTAAGCTCTGCCAACAGGGCATATATCCCTTCAGCATGGTTTCATGGGATTATTCTATTACCCTTCAAAAGGGGAACAACTCAGGTTATGCCTGTTACCATGGTACCCTGAAAAGGGGAATGAGACGCTGCATGTTTTAAATATTGCCATGCAATGCCATGCTTTTGCCATGCTTTCAGGTATTCCCTGCACACGCCTCCTTCTGAAAAGAAAGAGGATGATATTTTTCACAGGTGCCCTTTTATACTCACGGTCGGACTGGTGGTGACGTCATAGGCTGCCACCTGCCAATATCAAGTTCATTGTCGTGTTTAGACTCTTGCTTCAGACACCAGAATGCGTAATCTGAGACTTTGGTCATTCCTGTGCCTCACTTGAACTAAGCATGAACAAAGTAAGCAAAATGAAAGATGACAAATGTGCAAACAGAAAAGCGGAGAAGCGGCCACAATGTGTTATGTGTTCAAAAAAGTACATGCCCCCGAATAACCAGGGGCAGCCTGTGTCAGTTTTTTCATGTAGGGTAATATGTAAACCAGCTCTAATATAGAGAGATGTTACTAGACTCATTCTGGTGCATTGCATTTTTTTTGAAGAGATGAAAAGGAGTGCATTAGAGATTTTCTAGCACCAGTACTTTATAATAGCACATCTCTCGTTTATTTTCCACTCTCATGTCTCAAGCCTCTGGGACCTTCACATTTGGTTATGAGTGGCTCTTGGCAACCCTCCACAAGTCAGTGCTATTTGTATGGTAAACCCCACCAAAAACCACTTTTAAAACAAATAATGATATCTATTTAGTGACACAAAATAGATGCATTTCTCTGGAAGAACAGGTGCTATTAGAGAGATTAAACATCACACGTCCTCTGTGTTTATTAAATCAACTCAGCTGGAGATAACATTTTCAGCAGTGTTCTCCTAGAAGACTCTTATTTCCTATAACATTTTCATTATCATAAATTTTTTTTTCTTCCAATTCATTGCTAACTGATCATATTAATTTGCTGGAGTGTAGGAAGATAATGCAAGTGGCTGAACTGCTGGTAACTCCAGAAATGCAGCAATAGGAATTTGTACAAGGTATAAAATTGTGTTCTACTGCTTAGTTTATGCCTACAACAAAGAAATTGATTTATTGCATTTATCTGTTTATATGAAACAGATGATTCAGCTTCTACTGTCCTCTTATTAGAAAATGTAGAGAAAAAAGAACCACCAAAGTACATGAAAATTCCAACCACTAATTTTTAATAAATGTATTATTCTGAGACCAGCCACGATAAAGCTGACATATTACACTGCACACTTAGTATTCAAACAGCTGAATAACTTACTGAAATAAACAGTAGTCATGTTATTCAAAGCTTTAGTGAGTCTAAACTGGGAATAGCTCATCAACTCTGATACAAGCAATAAAGTATTTTGAACTCCATTTCAAAAAGTTCCAAATGAGATGGGTTTTTTTTCTGTTGTTTTGAACAATTTAAAAATGGCAAATTAGCATATTAGAATTATTTCAAAAGGATAATGCACCACTGAAGACTAGAGTAATAAGTACATTATAAAGGTACGTTTACAATGTGAACACATCCAGTGCTGCATTCCCAAAAACCTTCAGTGAATTTAATGTATGGACTGAAAATGATTCTTCATGCTCTCTTCCCAACCCAACCATTCTTTCACAATTTGACCCTGATGAATCTTGACACTGTCACACGGCCATGATGTGTTTTCATACAGAAATGAAAAGCTACACACTCCATCAACTATGGTTGGAAGAACTGTTGCCAAACATATAACATGATAGAAATACCATAATCACTGAAATCCAATCATAGAATCCTAAGCATTTGCCTATTTAAATTCACACAGCTACTTTATTTTTGTTGGCCAGGCAGTGTATATTCCATTTATATTATATATTGTGGTGACGGCAAACCATTTTATGAGCAGCTCGCACTTTGGGAGGAAGAGAAGGGCATGATGGCTAATTAGTGTGAGTATTTAATTAGCTTGTAGGTTGTAGATTGCTCTGAGTGCTATTAGATGGTTTTGCATTGTTGACCTTCCCAGCTTAAATTGACTTAAGTTACAACGTCTCAAAAATGCTGGAGCCTAATAGAAGATGAATGATTTAGTTAGAAGCAGCATATGTTGGCAGGCTAGCTTATGCTTATTAATGCAGGTTTTGTTCTTTAAGATTAAACACCTTGAAACAGTTTGACATCGTCAAGCTGCGTGCGTGCTATAGATCAATTAGCTTCAGGAGATTTTTTGTCAATGTAGTACAGCATACTATATCTGAGAGCATATTTCAGATTTTGGCCTACTGCCAGTAATGACGCTCACTCAATTTAAGGAGCAAAATCAATTTCTACTACATTTCATAGCAATCTGTCATACTTTTTTAAATAATCCAACATAGTTAAGCTATATTAAACAGTTAGTAAGAGTTATGTGCTTTCCTGTAGCTCAATCAGTAGAGCATTGGCGGTTGCAATGCCAAGGTCATGGGTTCAATTCCCAGGGAAAGCAAGAACTGATTAGAATATCAATGTGTTCCTTTAATACAATGCAAGTTGCTTTGGATAAAAGTGTTTGCCAAATGCATAAGTGTAAATATGCACTGACGTCATCAGTTTGTTATGTGCTATAGTTACCGTACTTTCCCGCATATAACCCACGGGTTATTCCAGATTTGACCAACCCTGCAGGGCGGTGTGGGCTATATCACACTTTTTTTTTTACACGTAATAATATTTCAATATATTTGTTATGTCCTTAAGGACGTAAGGTTTTTTGTTTTGTTTTTCTAGGTTGTTGTCTCTGGCGCTTGTACTGTCACTCTGACAGCTGGCGCTGATAGGCTGTCTGACCTGTCAATCATGCAAGAAGACGTGATTGGCTGTGCTGCATGATGGCGGGCTCTTCTCATCTCATCCGATGATCAACACCTGTAGAATCGCTTCTTAAGGGACGAGCTGCTGCACAGCGGGAGACACTGCTTTTTCTTTTTCTTTTTCTTCTGATTCTGACTTGTGTTTGTTTTATTATTGTGTGAATTTTGCACACAAGCACTGTGTACCGAGCCTGAACAGTTATGGATAACTGCCGTTATTCGAGCAGCATTCGAAATTCGAAATATGAACTTACACAAAAAAGTTAATCAATCTATGGGTGCGGGTTATATAAAGGTGCGGGTTATATAAAGGTGCAGGTTGTGCCAACGATTTTTTACACAAAACCCCAAAATCCGCAGGCTATATGAGGGTGACGATTATCTGTGTCTGCCGGTTAAATGCGGGAAAATACGGTAATTTTTAATTGCAGTGTTTAATCTAGTTCAATATTGTAGCTGTATTTACAAGTCCAGTTCAGAGGGAATGTCCTAGCAAAACGTGTACTAGCTAAATGAAAAAGAACTACCGCCAGAGTAGAAATGTGACGAGGTGAAAGATAATGGGTGAATAATTGTGTTTTTATGCACTGTGTGGGAGGTAGTGAGAAACTTTACTGCTAAGCCCCACAGCTGTTCATTGTAAAATCTGTCCTCGCAATGACTTTACGGCTGGCCCGCTGCCACGGTTTTATATCAGTGTGCACAGAATCGCACATCTTTTGCACAACTTTAAAGTTTGTCTTTAACCGACTGGGGAAGATACTGTTGCTATGAAAACTTCCTCCATCCTTGAGGAGTAACTCGCCTCTAAATGAACCTGATGAATCATCTATCACTGTCCAGGTACAAAATAAAAGATGCTACTCATTGGTGTCATATTTGGAAATGTTGTTTTGGGTGAAGTCGACATGTCTGTAGGGGGAAGCTGCAATGTTGCGTCACCGCACACAGAATGCATAATACTGCATCACTGTTCTTATCTCCAAATGTCAGAAGAGGTTTAAAATCCAGGCTGTTTCTGTTGGCTGTTGTTTCTATCTTAAGATACACCGTCTGCATAGTGTCCAAATGCATTTTTTTCTCTCTCTCCCTGTGTTTATGTGCGTGTGTGTGTGTGTTTGACCGTGTAATTCTGCTTTTGGCAGCCAGGAATCCGAATGAATCCACTGGCACTGCGTCTCACAGCTGGCCCAGATTTTTCAGCTTCCTTTTCTCTTGCGATGATGGCTGTTGTTGTGCTCCTGAAAACACAGGTTTACCTTCTCATAACTCAAAGTGTAAAGAGCCAAACCAATAGAGTTGTCTGTACATGAGTATTTCCAGAGTGAGTTTGAACTGAAGTATTGATGGAGCTCTTTAAATTCACATTGACATTGCTGATGGGCTCTTTTTCCTACACCCTTTCCCTGACTGGAGTGGGTTATATGGTATGAACTAAGGGAAATTGGCTTTTTGAGCTGTAATTAGCCTATCAGAATGCTTTTTTGGAATTCATCCAAACCCCATATAAGCGTTAATGGACGCTGAAGGCAAGGAAAAGGTTGGAGTTTCTGAGATTAAAGTAGAACGGCACATGTTGGACTCTAAAGAACATCAGAGTAATGAGATTGAGCCTTGTTTTTGCATTGTTATGCTTTTGCAGCGTTTTCGCAGTTATGGCAGAACAATGCTTTTAATCACCAAAGGTTGTTTTTTGATTCAAATCCAAAATGAATGTCTCATTCCCGATGCTGAATGAAGCACTTGACTTTGAAAAGTTTGTAACGAGTCAGCCTCTATTCCAAGCAAATGTAATCAGGCATATTTTGCCTCTCCGCGAGGCTGATATAAATCGGGTTTTGATCACGGCTCATTTTTATTTATAAGATCTTGTAGAGGCAAGTTTTTCAAGGGACGACAACATCATATTTTTGGAAGCCACAGTGTAGCTACAGGTAAATTGGCTCTTCGCACAGATTTGTCACTATCGTTCTCATTTTCCTGTGAAGTGATCTGAGCGAGAGTGTGTAGTCCGTCAGGGAGCTTCAGATGGCGTCTTCTCCAGCTCAAACATTCATGAGGAACCGCTCTCTCTCTCTGGGATACACTTGGCATGTTTTCCCTCTGAAGTTCTGATGATAATTGGCCAAGTAGCAAATGGCCTGAAATCATAATTTGCAGGTGGACGTTTCTACAGGCAGAGAGTTTTGCCACCTCCGACTCAAGAAAAAGAAACTGTTGCCTCATTAAAACTGTGCCTGTACATACATTAATGTGATAAAAAAAACTACAAAGACAAAAGCCTTGATTATGTGTCATTATCTTTAGAGAACAATAACGTCAGCTTTAATTTCTGAGACAAAACCGCTGCTGTCATGTCAAGGCCCTTAAAAAAAGAGAGCTCAATTCACCATAGCTTGTAGTCTCATAGTCTCTTTATATCTTATATTAACTCATCTTAACTCTTTCCCCTACAGCATTTAAAAAAAAAAGGTTGTCCGTCACGGAAAGTAATTTTGATCATTTTCACAAACTTTTCATGGTCCCTAGAATATTTTGTTGCATAAATATATTCAACAATATAGCTTTCCTGTAGCTCAAGTAGTAGAGCATTAATGCTTGCAACGCCAAGTTCATGGGTTTGATTCTAAAGAAAGCAAGAACTGATTCAATGCGTTTCTTGAATGCAACGTAAGTCAAGAGTGGATAAAAGCATCTGCCAAATGAATATCTGAATATGCTATACAAACAGACCCTCTGCTTTTAAACAACAACAAAAAACATTTTATTCTCTTAATATAATATTTTTTATCAAAACTTGAATATGAGTAGATTTCATTAATAACAAGCAACATTTTGAGCAAAAAGCTGAGAAAATCGTGTTTTTATCAAAGATTACAACCATACCGGATTCAGAACGATGATCAAAACACAGATGGAGTCCATCAACACCGTCAAAGCTTCACAGTCCTAAAGCTCGTCCTGGGTCGACATTTCATTACGTAACATTAGGCACTTTTGATTTATATGCTGTTTAATGTTGATGATCGTGATTATTTTACATATGCATCTGCTTACACAAACTATCGCATGTTTCTGCCGCTTCTTCACCTGTGTTTTGATCTGGAGATGCGGCACTTTCAGAAATGCAACACCTCTAACACATAACTGTGAAGACACGGAGAGCCGGAAATTTCCTTCAATGGCGGGGAAAGAGTTAAGTGTTAACATTGTGTTAAAAAAAAAAAAGAAGCTTGGTGAAAAAGTGGTGGGCAGAGAGAGGAAGAATGGAGATCAAAGGTCTAAAGGTCTTTGAAAAGGTTAAGAACCAGAGCTTTGAAGTTATTATGATGCGCTGCTCACGTACAGGACAGACCAATGAGGACTTTCCCTTGATCCCGTGGGATCTAAGTTATTGACCTTGCACTTTAACGGTATAACAGGGCCTTTCTTGAAGCACCAGAGGTGTTAATTAAATGGGGCAGCAGAGTCTGGACAGTGACGAGTCTGTAGTTTTACTCCACAAATAACCATTTATTCTTCACACATTTCGCGAAAATCACAGTTTATTGTAAAGGACACAAGAAGGTAGAGAAACAGAGAGATGTAGCAGTAGATTAAGTACTCGGTGCATGGCACATCATTCTTAGGGAGACGACTCACTGTGAGTCGAGTTTTTCTCTTTAATTCTGGCACCAAAAGCTCCGAAATATTCAACAGTGATAGTTGGCCAGCCAACTTGAGCCTCGTATATATGGAGTAGGAGGAGTAAATTAATCTTTGCTACAACACGAGACAAACCGTACCTTCACGTTAAACAGTTCTTTTCGTAATTTTAGCTAAATTGGGATTGATTCTGTTGTGTTAGGGCTGCACAATTAATCGGAATAAAACCGAAAATGCGATATGGCTTAGTGTGATTATCGAATCGCAAAGGCTGTGATTGAATTAAATAAGTACAGTAATACCTCGGTTTACGAGTTTAATTCGCTCCAATAGCTCGTAACTCTCGTTTAATTCTCGTACACCAAATAAGAATAGCTTTTATTGCATTCTTTTCCCCATAAGACGAGAGGAGACGAGAGGAGGGTTTTACTGCTTACAGGGAGAGTTTCATACCTTCTTTCTTAATCATCTTGAGGTCATTGTCTATATGCTGTACGTATATATTTCACTACGTGAACAATAGCGATCACAATTAATGTTAACAACACGAGGTAAAACCGCTGTAAATCACGTATAAAAGTATCACTGTGGTGAATGATGAACCAAACCGAGCGACGCTGAGAGAATGAACGAGTGAAGGGGTGATGGGCTTTGTGAGAGGCTGTCGTTAGGATATTTCCAGTAAAAATGCACGTGAAGATGCTGAGCGTTAGGACTTTTCAATAAAAAATGCACTTGGGAGAGGGAAACATTCTCTCGCACTCCGATACAATGCTCGTACACCGATTTGCTCGTATACAAAGTCACTCGTAAACCAAGGTATTACTGATCTGGTGGTTTCATAGTATTAACAGTAAATGCGGCTCCACACAAACTCATCTCAGCATTTGTGCTCGGAGTTTGGGTTGCTTATACTCATTAAACAAAACTTGCAATCCTGTTGAGAAGTGCTTATAACCCGGCTGTTGTCAACAAAAGAGAAGCTTTACCCTGTGGTTTCCTGCCAAAATAAAAGCTTGATGGTTTTATGTTATAAAAAATATGATAATAGCAATATTTCTTATTTTGTTTAAAATGACTTTTTAAAAAATATCACAATTTATCAGGAAAATCACAATTCAGTTTTTTCCGCCCAAATCGTGCAGCCTTATTTTGCATTCATGACATACAGTTTTCAATAATTCAATATTTTCTGAAGCTGCTTAGACAAAAGTTTGAATTTGACCTCATGTGCAAATTTACAGAACTCAAATGACCCCCAGCATGACCTGTAACACTGAAATTCTGGTCTGCGGTGCCAGAAATACTTTTTAATTACAAACAACACAAATCAAAGAACATTGTGTCCTCACTTTGGGAGAAAAAAAAGGGTCAAAATAGAGAGTGAAAAAAAGAACAGTTATTAAAAACAACCAGAACCATCGTAACCTTGTAAAATCAATATCTAAAACTCTATAATGCATGCCATACTATGCGGTTGTTGTTGTTTTTTTGTTTTTGTTTTGTTTTATAAGAAAGTTCAAAATCGAATGTTGGGAATTTCTTTTTCTACATTAGCAGTGTTCGACTGAGTATTTTGTATTTGCATCTTCTGTTGTTTGTGTTTGCCTACAGTGTGTGTGTGTGTGTGTGTGTATGTCAGTGTGTGTATGTACTTATAAGCTCAGTGAATGAAGAGGGGCTTAAACAGATATGACATCATTTTTACCATGCAGAAAATCTGCCAAGACTTCCAATGTCCTTTTAGTTGTGTTTGTCCATTTGTGTCTTTTTTAGGTCTCCGTCTGTTTTCCCACTTTCACCTGCTGTCCTTGCTTGGCCTTGTCCGATCTGCTCTGGGGTCTTGGACTATAGAATAGAGATGACAAAAGAAGAGAATACATGCATATCGGAGTGCAGCGGGCACTGAAGTCTGGCACAAACAGAGCAGGTGATTAGATGTTTACACCTTCCTCTCCATTTCCCCTGTCGCCGTCAGACTGACCTATAATTTGACAAAACCTGTCAAGTCTTGCTGCAGTGCTCAGAGCTGGCACTTCTTAGCAATGGAGAAAATAGTTATCTGGGAAAGGGTGTGTGTGTCTACGCTTACTGCGTCTTGACAGATCACTTATATAACACGGGGAACCTTTAGCTGTAGAGATGCATTTGCATCTTTGCAGAACACCTTGAAAATCTGGAACTGAAAAATGTATTTAAATTCTAAAATAAATAAATTCTAAAATGTTTCCGATTCAAATATATTTATTTATTAAATATAAATTTTCTTTTCAAATTTATTCCTGTGATCAAAGCAGTATTTTCAGCATCATTACTCCAGTCTTCAGTGTCACATGATCCTTCTCAAATCATTCTGATATGATGATTTGATGCTCAAGAAACATGTCTTCTATTATCAATGTTGAAAAAATTTGTAATGCTTAATATTTTTGTATTTTAAGGATTTTCTGATGACTAGAAAGTCAAAAGAACAGCATTTATTCAAAACGGAAATAATTGCAAATGTCTTTACTCTCATTTTTTTATCAGTTTATTAATTGATTAATTGTGTTGATGATTAGTATTAATTATTAACTTATTCAGTTTTAAATCAATCCTATATCAATTAATTCAATATTAATTTCTTTCAAAAAAGTTTTGAATGATACTGTAATTTGTAATCAAGAAATATCAGTAATATATGTAACTATATTCAACGAAAGTAAAATTAACGAGCATTTTCACTTTTATTTCATTTTTAGTGCGACTTAGATGTGTGTGTGTGTGTGTGTGTGTGTGTGTGTGTGTGTGTGTGTGTGTGTGTGTATATTAATATATACACACACACATACTTAGCAGTGCAAAATCTATTGTTCTGTGTAATGAAATCCTAGCTCATGCCCAAAAGATGAAAATAATTCACATGGGGCCGGATTCACTAAACCCTCTTTTGGTGTTAAAAACCTACTGTCAGAATTTACTAAAGACACGCAGTGAAAAAGGATCGCTGTAAAGGTGTGGACAGGGTTATTTTTATGGTTGACCTTATCGGCTGTCACCTTATATGTATTTATAGGGGTTTCCCTTACAGATGCAAAATTAAAAGAGCGTTTAAATGAATCATGCAAGGTGACTCACTAAAGTCAGTTTACTAGCATCTGCACCATTATTTACAGCCCAAAAAAAGCATGTCTTAAACCAGACGCTAATTTGCACTGCTCTTGGTAGATTGAGTTGATCATTATGGAAATTATCCAGCTGGATCTGTGTTCTTTAATTTACATGTCATCAGTAGATCACACACAGAAATGAACTTTTTTTTGGTTTTGCGCGCTCAATGCTAAATTACCCCGTTTAGTCAATCTAACCCTTGGTTTTCTGCAGAACACAAAAGAAGGTATCTTGAAGTCCAGTGATGAAACATTCTTCTTTTGATCGTGTTTCACAGATAAATGAAAGTCATTAAGTCAGTAACTTAAAATTTTTCGGTGAACCCTCTCTTTACTTCTTTCAATAGGGCGCATCAGAACACTCACTTGACTGTGTCCAAATGTCTTTTTCATCTCAGATGAACTCTCGGTCTGATTGTGGGAACAGTCTGCTCCCACCTGAAGGTACAAAGAGAGAGAAAGAAAAGAACATGATATTGTGGCTTGTTTGCTTTTTAAATGAACATCTAACAATCAAGAACTGAGCAGAGGGGATAGGTTAAAAAAAACACATCTGTGGCCACAATGGAGTAGTGATACTGTATAAGCTATAATTGTTTGCTGTTTGCATTTTCCACAAAAGCCCTGAGCTCTGAGATTATACAATGTTGCGTAGAAAACAGATTAATCATGTAGCTCAAGGGATGGAGTATTTTAAGGAAATGTTTTATATGCTTGTCTCAAGGAGCTCTGAAACAAGCTGGAAAGATGTTTTTGGAGCAACACATTACATAGAAGAGTACAAGACTACAAGAGACAGTATTTAACTGGAAAATAGACCCTCATTTTTTTATTCTGACAGGACAAACAACAGGGAGGTTAAGTTAATAGAAGTGCTATAGAATGGTGTCAGCCAAAAGAATAACTTTATGTAGGCAGTAAAGAGTTAGCATCTAAAACTAGATAAAGTACTTCGTTTATTTTCCTTCACCGCCTCTGTCTGCTTCTAGTGCTGTTTGCTCAAAATAACGAAATGAGTAGCAAATATCAGCAAGCGTATATCCCTCGGGAACACTGCTAGTCACTACTTTCAATGGAAAGTAGCTAAAGCTTGTTCAAAAAGTTGCAAGTTAGCACCTTCATCACGTCAATACGTTGCATTTGCATCTGTCTAGCGTCAGACCATTACATTTGTATGCATTGTTGAGCATAAGAGAATGTCAAGGCTGAATTTATTTGATCAAAAACATTTAAAATAAATGTTACTTACTCTCTCTCACACACACACACACACACACACACATACACAATCCAGTCATTATACAGTGGTGTGAAAAAGGGTTTGCTCCCTTCCTGATTCCTTTTTTTGTGCATGTTTGTCACACCTAAATTTTTCAGATCATCAATTAAATTGAAATATTAGTGAAAGGAAACACAAGTAAACACAAAATGCAGTTTTATGAAGGTTGTTGTTATTATTAAGGGAAAACAAAATCCAAACTTACACACTCTGTGTGAAAAAGTGTTTGCCCCCTAAACCTAATAACTGGTTGGGCCACTCAGCAATCAACTGCAATCAAGCGTTTGTGATAACATGCAATGAGTCTTTTACAGCTGTGCAGGAGTTTTGGCCCACTCATCTTTTTATAATTGTTGTAATTCAGCCACATTGGAGGGTTTTCGAGCATGAACTGACTTTTTAAGGTCATCTTAACAACATCTCCATAGGATTCAGGTCAGGACTTTGACTAGGCCTCTCTAAAGTCTTCATTTTGTTTTTATTCAGAGGTACTTGCTGCTGTTTTGGATCATTGTCCTGCTGCAGAACCCAAGTTCATTTCAGCCTGAGACCACAAACAGATGGTCAGACATTCTCCTTCAGGACTTTTTGGTGGACAGTAGAATTCAGGGAATTCAACAGAATTCATTTATCACAGCAAGTCTTCAAGGTCCTGAAACAGAAAAATCAGCCCCAGACCATCACACTACCACCACCATACTTTACTGTTGGTATTATGTTCTTTTTCTGAAATTCCCAGTCTTTTTCTTATGGTTGAGTCATGAAAGTGACCTTAACTGAGGTAAGTGAGGCCTCTACGCTGATATTGGTCTCTGTTTATTCCGAGGTTACCGTGGTCAGCTGGATCCGGGCCGTATCCAGATCAGATGAAGGACCTGGACACGAGCACAGCACTGCACTGCCCTGAAGTGTCTGCGGAGATCGTGACTCTACTAGACCCTCCCCTGTGACGATCATGAACCCATCTCTAACCGGACCAAATTGGACTTCATATTGGACTTGGATTGTTGTATAATAATCATGCACTGTTTGGCTGTTGGCCAGAGGAGAACTGGTCCCCCGACTGAGCCTGGTTTCTACCAAGGTTTTTTCTCCATTCTGTTCTTCATTCATTACGTCACCTGCCGGAGTTTTGGTGCCTTGCCGCTGTCGCCTATGGCTTGCTCAGTTGGGGAAACTTAACACTTAAAATTCATCAATTGTATTGATTCACCTGCTCTTTTGGGGCTTCTGTTCAGCCAAACAAACTTTGTTTATATTGTTTTTCCTGTAAAGCTGCTTTGGAACAATCTACATTGTAAAAAGCGCTATATAAATAAAGGTGACTTGACTTGACTTGCAGTTCTTTGCATGTTGTTTGGAGTCTTTTGTGACCTCTTCAATCAATCATTACTGCTCTCTTGGGGTAATTTTGGTCAGCCAGCTACTCCTGGGAAGGTTCACCACTGTTCCATGTTAATGAATAATGGCTCTTACTGTGGTTCGTTGGAGATCAAAGCTTTAGATATGGCTTTATAACTTTTCCAGACTGATAGATCTCAATTACTTTCCTTTTCATTTGTTCCTAAGTTTCTTTGGATTTTGGCATGATGTCTAAATTTTGTAGATCTTTTGGTCTACTTCACTTTGTCAAGCAAGTCACTTTTTCACACCACTGTAGTTGATAAGTGCATGTCAGCAGTCAGTGAGATGCATGTCATCTGCTCTCTGCTTTGCTGATATCTGTGATGCATTGTTCCCAGTTCTTCTTCCTAGCGCTGTCTCAAATCTTCTAGACTAGAGGATCCAAATCATTTGTCAACTGATTATGACCAATGATCAATTGAGGTTGCTTTATGCTTACCACATATTTATGATAGCGCTTCTCAAAACGGGATTATAAACGGTTTAATCTGCACATTCCTTTTCAAATACCTCCCAAGATATATGAAAGGCACTCGTTACAACCGAAAAAATCGTATACAAAAAATATATATTTAGAACATAATTATTTTGTTCATAATTATTTTGTTCAGTTATTTTTTGCTATTTTGGAGGCAATATATTATAGAAAAATCTGGGTAAATCCCAAGGTATTCTTATTTATGCATACACATTTTTCATGAGTATGTGTACAGTGCTTGTGATATAAATTTCATCATCAGCCAACTTTATCTAAAGCTCACACATGTGCCTTAAACTTCTTTTGTGCTGATAAGTTGGTCCAAAAACTAGCAACACTGACCCAGGCTTGTTTTTGACAGTCAAATAGAAAAAAGGATGATACAGAACAACAACGAGCATAAAGAGATACTAAGTATATGTAAAGAAGGGCTGCACTATATTGGAATATTGAGTAAGTCTAAAGAAACACCAGATGGTAATTTGTAACTATTTTATGTTTTGCTGAATTGGGTAATTTTTTTACGAATTCTTACAAACCTAAGTGACGAGAATGTTTAGAGTTGGCGTAAAGGGTGGTCCTTCATAATGAGAAAAATCATTCCCAGTTCCTGCGATGTGACCTCGCCAAAAGTGGGTACTTCCACCAACGATTAAAGGGTCTATAAAAACTTTTCTCCAGTCCAAAAGCCCCACTGACAAGAACAATAGCCCAGAACAATATTGGCTCACCAATAGCACGATTTTGAGGCAGGACTATTGGTTTTCCTGACCAATGGAAGACAGGGGAGTGTTTAAAATACCCGTTTGAACACAATCATTATTATTAGCTCCATTTGGTGCTATAAAGGAACGGAAATTACACACTTCAGCCTTAACTAAATGGAGCAGCAATATTTTCTCATGGGTCTAACAGCAGCGGTTCAATATACCATCGATCACGAGAAAACTGCTGAGCGAGGCCTCAAAGCTTATTCTCAAACGAAATTTAATGCAAAGTTGTAAATGATCTTAAATGGCTATGGGATACACTGAGATGCAATGAACATAAGTCGCCCCATTTAGTCCAAAGGCTAAGGAAGTGGCCATTAGAGTATAAGGGCACTTAAGATTTACCTTCACCATCTGGCAGTCTTTCGGTCCTGTGCTCTCTCTCCTCATTACCGCACCGCTCACAGGCAATTTACTTGTTGTTGTGATCCGGGGAACTTTTGGGATGTCCTTAAGGTAGAAAGCGTAAAGAAACATAATGTTACGTTATGAAAGACACAAAGGAATAGAGAGGAAAAGGGAAAAACAACAGAGTCCTGGGATTCAATTCTCCAGAATTTATTATAAAGCACAGACAATTTTCCACTTAGGTTAATTTGAAGTCAGTTATCAACTCTCACTCTCACTCAAAAATATAAGTTTATTCAAATACAAAAATATTACTACGTTTGCTAAATGTTTGTAATCAAATAACTGCAGCCTTGGTGATCAGAAGACTTCTTTTGACCCAAAACATTTGAACAGTGTTTTTTTGTCCTTTTCAGGGGTGGAGATTGCATTTCTTATGAGTATGTTTTGTTTCTAATAATAGCTTTAAAACTATAGAAAAATGATCATGTGATGTGATCAAATAATATATATTTGAATATATAGGATTATTGTATATATACATATTATCAATCCTCAGACACTCCAGAACCAGCAGGTGTGTCTCTGCTCACCGTATGTGTTCTGAAATCACATCTCTAAGTATTTCAATGTGTGTATTTAGCATAAATTAAAGAAAAGAAGCTCTGCGTGCAGAGAGACTTCTAGAAAAGCTTTTCACACATCCTATCACTCATTTACTGAGCAAAGACAGATGAGATAAATACTAGTACAGTAACAAACTTCATACAGTCTCTGAAGCGTCTCTCTGGAGGAGTAATGATATAACAATAATCAGCTTAGGGCCTCTCTGTTCCTCAGAGTGAATGAAATGGAATATGACACACTTATTGCTTCCCCATTGCAAATCAGCATGATATCCGTAGAGGCCCGTTTTTTTGGTAAGCCACTTTCGAGCAAAGTCATCTGGTATCAACTTGAGTTCTCGCTATGTACTAAAATGTCCAGATTTGAAAGGAAAACGTGCAATCAAACGACTATCTTTTGCACAGGTACACAGTAGATTATAGTTGTGAAGGCTTTGCGTTTGCACATTTCACTTAAGGACCTATCCATGAATCTTGTATCAAGCCCTCAGAAGTCTTGTTTTTACATCAGAAATGTTGTGCTATATTTAAATTCAAAACAACTCTCATGAGGAGACCAACAGCATCAAGACAAGATGCCGTTGGGCGACTGCTGTAAAGAGTTATTAAAATGAGGGTTCCGTGTCTGAGTTACTTGTTCAAAACACCTGCTTTAATTAATCAGCTTGGCCTCCTTGGTTTAAGATGAGCTAATTAGCGGATGTTTGGTAGAAGTACCTGCAGGGAAAGCAGCGGTATAAATATTTCGGTTCTCGGTTTGTTCAGATTGTTAGTTAATTAACTGTGTTTAGCTGTACACAGTGAATCAACACAGTTAACATGATCTATTTCCATGATTTCCAGTGTCGTCACATTCCACATGCTCTGTGGTTGTCAGCTGCTGTTGGCTTCAGATGGAGAGATCAAAACTTTTTTCCTTTTAGCTATTTTGTCCATTTAATGCGTTTACAAACTAGCTTTTAATTGGCAATTACATGTAATATGACTAATTAAATCCAGTGTTTACAAATGATGTAATTACTGCACCATAACTGAATGGAATTGCTCTAATATTTTTCTTTTTTTACAGACGCTTTTCCTTTAAGTTATTTCCAGATAACATATTTAGTATGCCATACATGCCCATAAATACAGCAACAACAAAAACAACAATCAGCAGCGATCTGAGGTCCGTCTCAAGAGGCTTCCCCATTACGATTCAGCAAACTCTGGCTTTGAAGGTAGATTATTTTTTTAACAATTTACATTACCATAGTAAGAAATGTTACACGACTAATCTTATCCAGAGCAGACTTTGTTCAGGGAAAGAGATTGTGGTAAAATTAGATAACTACATTAGTTAGCATGTTTTAATGAAAGCATTTAGTTAAAGGAGCAGTCAGCGATTTCTGAGAAACACTGTTGGTATTTGTGATCAGCCCAAACACACACCTCTTCTTTAATCCTCCACAAATGCATGAACACGTAATGCAAGATTGGATCTTTATCATAGCAGAAGTGAAGCAAAATAAAGCATTATGAAAAATTAAGTGAAGATGACGAACAAACAACAAGGAAGAAGAAACAATGAACATACTGCACACTAGAGTATATAGTGTTGTACAAGTTGGTTGTTAGTCGCCAGCAGCTCCAGACAAACAATGACACTCAAAACTGTCTCAGCGTTACAACAACCACACATCGTGGTTCAGTAAAACAGCAAAATCAACTTTACTGACGTATGGAGCAGAAACAGCAACCTCAGCATCCGTTTCCAGGCTTTCCCGCTTCAGTCTCTCCAGCGCTGGAAAGCTTTTCTTTAGTTGTATTTTCTTAATTGTATTTGTATTAATGTTAAGAACAATGAATAAATACTGTAACAAATGCATTGCTTATTGTTAGTTAATGCATCAATTACAGTTAACTAATGGCTAATGGTTAAATAAATACTGGATATTGGATACTCGACCAATAAGCTGGGAATAAGTGACATACACTCACCTAAAGGATTATTAGGAACATCACGCTAATACTGTGTTTGACCCCCTTTCGCCTTCAGAACTGCCTTAATTGAGTGGCATTGATTCAACAAGGTGCTGAAAGCATTCTTTAGAAATGTTGGCCCATATTGATAGGAGCATCTTGCAGCTGATGGAGATTTGTGGGATGCACATCCAGGGCACGAAGCTCCCGTTCCACCACATCCCAAAGATGCTCTATTGGATTGAGATCTGGTGACTGTGGGGCCATTTTATTACAGTGAACTCATTGTCATGTTCAATAAACCAATTTGAAATGATTCAAGCTTTGTGACATGGTGCATTATCCTGCTGGAAGCAGCATCAGAGGATGGGTACATGGTGGTCATAAGGGGATCGACATGGTCAGAAACAATGCTCAGGTAGGCCGTGGCATTTAAACGATGCCCAATTGGCACTAAGGGGCCTAAAGTGTGCCAAGAAAACATCCCCCACACCATTACACCACCACCACCAGCCTGCACAGTGTTAACAAGGCATGATGGATCCATGTTCTCATTCTGTTTACGCCAAATTCTAACTCTATCATCTGAATGTCTCAACAGAAATGGAGACTCATCAGACCAGGCAACATTTCTCCAGTCTTCAACTGTCCAATTTTGTTGAGCTCGTGCAAATTGTGCCTCTTTTTCCTATTTGTGGAGATGAGTGGTACCCGGTGGGATCTTCTGCTGAGCCCATCCGCCTCACGGTTGTGCGTGTTGTGGCTTCACAAATGCTTTGCTGCGAACCTCGGTTGTAACGAGTGGTTATTTCAGTCAATGTTGCTCTTCTATCAGCTTGAATCAGTCGGCCCATGACCTCTGACCTCTAGCATCAACACAGCATTTTCTCCCACAGGACTGCCGCATACTGGATGTTTTTCCCTTTTCACATCATTCTTTGTAAACCCAGTAACTGAGCAGATTGTGAGTTACTCAGTTAATATCATGTTCTCAACAACCATGCCACGCTCAAAATTGCTTAAATCACCTTTCTTTCCCATTCTGACATTCAGTTTGGAGTTCAGGAGATTGTCTTGACCAGGACCAACACCTAAATGCATTGAAGCAACTGTGACGTGATTGGTTGATTGGATAATTGCATTAATGAGAAATTGAACAGGTGTTCCTAATAATCCTTTAGGTGAGTGTATATATGTATATATATAAAATGCTTAAATTAGCTTGTGCTGTAAATTAAAACATCAATAAATATATAATATAAATACGTTTGAAAATGAACACAACATTTGTCAAAAACATAAGCTGATGTTTTATGTTCCTTGTGCAACTATATAAATGATAAACTTCTAAAATAAATTTGCATTAATGCTTGCATAATAATCTTTTGATCTAAATAATCAACTTCACATTTGCTAACAGGCAAATAGCACATTAATAAACATAAACATATAAACGTTGCATGCAATTTATAAAGCTACAGCAACGGCTGTTAAACATGAAGTGACTATTATTTAAAACTGGCTGTTTGTTGAAACGTCACGCTGATGAATCTTTCAGCAGCAGGGACTAGTGTGCGCTGGCTGACGGTATAGGTTTTGCACGGCTGTTTGGAATGGATTAAGGCTCATTACATTCCCAACAGTTGATGAATAGGGACTGTAATGAAATGCTGAATGGGACACTGTAAGGAGGACTAAATGTCTTCTGCTCATCCACTTAACTTGAGTGGAAGAAAGGGATTTGCACTTGAGAGAAAACCTTGGACTGATATTTTAAAAATGACATATCTGATCTTAAGAGAACAACATCTTGACTTTTCAGATTTGAGTTTCCAAGTCTTGCTGAAGATCCCAAGTGAGACACTTCACATAAAGATTGTAAGGAAGTTAAACAAATATGACATTGCATGAGAATATACTGCATCTTTTTTCCTTTCAGATCGAGTGTTTCATAATTAGCTTTCCTGTAGCTCAATCAGTAGAGCATTGGTGTTTACAACACCAAGGTCATGGGTTCAATCCCAGGGAAAGCAAGAACTGATTCAATGTGTTCCTTGAATGCAATGTAAGTCGCTTTGGATAAAAGCGTCTGCCAAATGCATAAATGAAATAATTCTGAATATCATGTTCAGTGATACCTAAAAGCTTTCTTCACAAAAATAAGCTCATTTGGGGGTGAGGGGGGTTTGAGTTGAAGGCTTAAGAAGGCCTTGCTTTATGAGGTCTTTTGATGGGCTCTACTATGGTTCTATGGAGACCTCTTGCTTATGGACAAGACCATTGGAGCATAATCAAAAAGCACTGCTCTGTCCTCTGGGTAGTGCATTCTTAGCAACACTTCTCATTGAGGCTGAGTGGTTTTGCATCATCTAGGGAAAAAAATAGACACACATTCTCCCACACTGTCTGCTAAGTAAATCTAGCACTTTTAATATTTGTGTTCTCAGCAGTACTGTATGCACTGAAAAACGTGTTACTTAACAGTTTGGATGACAGTATGCATTATGCGGATTGTGACATTTAACCCTTAGATTTCAACGTTGCCTCAGAGTAAAATAAAAACTATTTTCTTCACTTCACAATCACACTATGCTCACACTGAGATGACAATACAATTGTTAAAGGAATAGAATACCGCCAAAAAAGGTCCATGTGACTTCATGCAGTAAATTCAAGTCTTCTAAATTCGTATGCTTAAAAGACAGCATCAAACTGAGTGACTGAGAGACAAGATACAAGAGTTTGTTGAAATAAATGCCAGATACAATGAATGAATCAATCAATCAATAAATGCAAGACTTTTAATTATAAACAGGCCTGAAATACACAAGAACTTCCAATTGTTAGCATTATTCGGACAATTGTAATTTACATTTCTGCATTTGGCAGACGCTTTTATCCAAAGCAACTTAGATTGCGTTCAAGATACACATTGAAACCCATGACCGTGGCGTTGTAAGCACCAATGCTCTACTGATTGAGCTACAGGAAAGCTGCAATGGATTTTGATAAATGTCAATGTATATCAATGTATACAATCTCCAAGTAAACTACAAAAACATGAATTTGTGAAATGGTAACGTTATGTGCATGCTTGTTACTCTGTCGGCACGTAGTGTTTTTTTATAAAGTGACATCGCCAACTAGTGGCCGGGCATGTAAATGAAGCATTTTTAGTTGTCTTGAGAACACTGTCGTCTGTATGTGAAAACGCAAAGGAAAACGTTTCCGATTTTAGTACGTCGCTGTTGTGTAAACGTCCCCTAAATTTCTCCATTATGTTCTGCAGATGAAAAGAAAGTCGTGCTGAATAAATGATAGACTTTAATATTTGATGGAATGACTGATGAAAAGAGTCTGTGTGTTGGTCATACTACATCTGCTGGTCGTTTAAAATCCCTCTCTTTCATCCCATCAGAGGATGGTTTTGGTGTTAGTACCTTTGCATGCGGCTGCTGAAAGGTGACTCTCGAGGTGTTGACCAGGGCTGAGTACCTCAACAGGTTGCTGGGCGTTGCTGGAAATCTGTGTAAACTTCCTGTCTGGCTGTGTAGGACAGACGAGAAGCAGATATGTACGGTGTCCTTCAGGGCTTTCAGCTGTGACTCCTGCAACAAATTAAGTGAGACAACACACATGAGATTAATGGGCAAATGTTTATCACGCTGTCATCTTATCCTTTTGTCCTCAAACCATTTATCTGTTCATTTGCTCCACGCTCTCTGCTGGAATTGCAAAATCCCTGGCCTAAAAAGATAATGGAATTCATTCTCAAAGTTTACATTTGAGGAGATAGCAGGAGGAGGAAAACATTAAAGCTGAACTGGAATGAGGAAACGGGTCGGCTCATGTCTCACCTTATCCAGCGCCGCCTTCTCCAGTTCATCTTTGGCTACTTTGAGTTTGTTCTCCAGGTCCATCAGTTGCTGACCCTGCACAGAAGATACATATCATCTCATCAAACTCACAAAAGTCTGTCTATTTGAAGTGAAGTCTAGCGAAAATGCTTGTAAAACATTATAGCCCCATTAAATGATTTGAAATTGGTCACATTTTAGTTTAAGATCCAATTCTTACTATTAACTCATTATTAACTGCGACCTTTGTCTCAATAAACTCCTAAATATTAATAATTAGTAAGGTAGTCGTTAAGTTTAGGTATTGGATACGATTAAAGGATGTAGAATATGGTTCTGCAGAATGAGGCTTTAATATGGGTGTTATAAGTATAAATAATCAATAATAGTTCATATAAGAAATGGATTAAACCTATATTAAAGAGCTAACTTGAATCCATCTCTTCTCTAAAATTTATGTTTTGTACTTTGATTAGTTTTAGATTTTGAACTCAAGTTTATAAGTTTAAAAAAAGCTTAAGTCATCTTCGAGTTGAGTTTACTTATATTTAGTTGATTGAGTTTACTCGCATTTTAAGGCAGCAGATAAACATTCAATTTCTAAGTTTAACCAAATGGAAATGTTTTGCATTTTTAATATAAAGTACAATGCATTTTTTATTACAAATTATATTATCAGCATAGTTTAAAAGAATAATTTAGTAGAAATTAATTTAAATGATCCAAAAAGAATCTTGAGCTTCAGTGGAAGAGGAATATTAAAAGTGACTTATTTGACCTGAAACTCAAATATGACTTTCTTAAATATTTAAATTTACACCTGTTTCTTTGTTTTAAAAATGTAAAAATCCTATAAACCTGCTGCTTATCCCTCTGGTGCTCCTCGCGTGGTATAAAAAAAAAAAAAAAAAAACAACCTTTTTTTCGGCGGGTTTTCTTCATTTTCTTCAAGTGAATGTACTATTTTTTTTATTGATAATGCTTTTATTTCATATTTTTTATTTATTAAATTATATTTATGCAGGGATTATAATCCATTCATTCACTTTTTTGAGTGAAATTTCCCATGTAAACCATCATAAAATTTGAAAATGCTTTTGAGCACAGACACTCTCTATCTATCTATCTATCTATCTATCTATATATATATACACATTGATGTTCATATAACAAGTGCATAAACCTTTCGTTTTAGTTTTGTACTATTCTGATTGAGTATAAAAAAGGGTTTTGCACCAGAATGTTAAATTATATTGAATCCCAAACTTTCAATGTGTTCGGAGACTTTGTTCATAGAAAGTGTGCAAAATGAGCAGACTAACCAAACTACATTCAGAATGTCATCAGTTTAGTTTCAAAAATATTGCCACATGACTGTGACGCTGTGTGTGCAGTCAACAACACACTCATTGACATCTAAATAGGTAACAGAGATTGCCCATCTGCGATGATTAGCACACACTATCTGGGCAATGAAAAGTAACAAGCTTGGATATAAGAGAGAAATGTGGCATTCATTCTTTACAGAATCGACTTAAATGTTCACATAGTTTCTTAAATATGAGTAAGTCATCTCAAATCTAGCATGAACAGGCTTTGATTTTGCATTTTCACATGTTTAAATGTTCCTGAAATGATGAAAAAAGTGTGATAAAAAGCCATTCCTTTGTGAACAGCTTTTGAGAATGAGGTGAAACCTTTAAAAACTACTAAAGGCTTTAGTTTTTAGCAAGAAACAAAATCAATGGAAGACACATCAGTCTAAAGAAAAATAGCTCTAAGATGATGTTTTTCTCAGTGTTTCTCTCTTTCTCTCTCACACTCACTCACTCTCACACACACACACACATACAGTTATTACACAACAAAACACAAGTTTTTTAGAAGTGAAAATAAGATTAATGCAGCTGGCTGGAAAATCTTTAATATTTCATCTAGTATTACATTATAAATGCACTTGTGACTCTCTATAAGTGGTTCTCAACTGGTTTGGCCATGAGACCCACAGTTTCCCATGGTCATTAAGGAATTTAAACCGAATAAATGTATTTCTCAAAAAATATTGACACACATAAATACCATCTCACTTTACTTAACTTACACATAAATATCAAGGATATCAATAACACTGACAAATAAACAGTATAAGGCCCCACTATTGTTTCAAATGTTGATACAAAAAAGCTAGAATAAAAGTCTTTTTTGGTTTGTTTAAAAGCAGATGGTCTGTTTCTTTCGATGTATAGCTTGTTCAGATATTCATTCAACAAAATATTCTGGGAGGCATGACATTTTTGTGAAAATGATCAAAATGGTGAAAACGCTGGCAGTGGCTGAGAGGAGAGGAACAAAACTAGTATTTGTTAGTTAGTAATATGGTTATGAGCCATCGCAGCCATCAAAAATATCACAAAGTGAAAATAAAGTGGTATTTTGGATTTAGGTTACAGAAACTAGTTTGTGTGGCACAATTATAATATGATCTGTTAATAAAACACACCGACACTCATCCTGAAGAACAGAATGAACATCAATGTTAAATTTTCGGAGGTAAAATTGTATTTCGTAACAAGTTATGAAAATAATGTTCGAATAATGATACTGACATATAGCCTGACAACATCTCACCTGACAGCAGCTACAAAAAAAAATTAAAATAAAATCTCAGACCCTATTTACTTAAACTAGGCCTAACAGGGGAGCCAACAACTTTCTCGCACAACTTTCAAAATAAAAGTCTCCCATCAGAAATTTAGAATTCCGTTCTTTGTTGTTGTTTTTTTCTCTACACACTTCTCGAACCGCTTAAAATTATCTTGCGACCCATCGGTTGAGAAACACTACTCTAAATGAATGATCAATGTTATGCATACTGACTGACAAATGTAGAGCATTGTGGGATATTCTATATTGGGAATTGTTTTCAATCAATCTAGTATTACCATAATAACAGTAGATTGTGAAATATAATTAATTGCTTGTTAAGCAGCTGCCGGTTTATCAAAAAAAACTAAACAAAAATTCTAAATATAATTAAAACAAAGAACAAATTGCAATCATTCTGATTGTGTTTTAACAAGCTATTATGCCATTGCACTCACAATTCATTCTATTTAATCTTTAATCCATGTGTAATTACAAATCTTTAATCTATGAACTAGATCACAAAAGACAAATCTTAAACAAGAACAGTGTTTTGCTACAGGAACAGAAGAGAACTGATGGTAAAACAGACGATAAAGGACTACTGTAACAAGCAAATGCTAATACGGTTGGAATAAACAGCAATGTCACACAATATGTAACAGTTTTTTCCTATGAATAATCTGACATGTGTGTATAATTCAGGTAATTCACAACAAAAAATTATTGTGATAAATGCAGCGTTTTGAATAAGAAAACAATTGATTTAATGCTGGCTAGATCTGGGGTAAATACTTTGACAAAGTAATTTTTGTCTCGAGCTTTGCTGTATTTCCTGAGCATCTGCATTTTATACCTTTGCTTCCCATAACCGAACAAAGCCACTTCATTCCGACTTGTACTTAAAAGGCAACTCTAGGTATAAACTCTGAAAAGATCTTCTCTGATCATGAATATAAAAGGAGGAAGGATAATCTTCCTTCATTGATTTCAAACAGGAGAGGCGGAAATAGATGTACAGAGCAGATAAAAGCGCATTAGAGGAAAGTAAGCCCAGATTGCTTTGTGAAAAAGTTTTGCAGGTGGCTCGACCAGCAAAATTAATAATTATTATTTTTATTTAATTTTTTTACAATCGACGAGACACATTTGACACCCCATGTTAGTCTGTCTTCCAGATTAAGAAGCAACGATTTTAAAGTGATGCACTTTGTGTGAAAAGCCAGTGTTTGTATGATGGTACCAAAGGGCAATGTGCTGGAAATATCTGCTGACATTTTCCCATCTAACACTGCAAATAAGAGAGGAAAGGTCAGACTACATGGCAGGAAAGGTCGCTGTTTTTTACATGAATCTTCACTCTCATCTTACATGAAAAGTTCAAGCCATTCAACTAGAGTGCACATATTACCCCTAATCGCTTTTATTTTGGTCAAAAATGCAGACAACTGCGTATGATTTTTTAAATTTCACATTGCTTTGTTTGCATCTCAAAAGTCAGAGGGGTTAAAAGAGGTTAAAGACCCCATTTGGAATAAGAGGTTTTTGGCTTTTGGACAATTTGTGGAAGCTCTAATAAAAGTTGTACTTACAGAAATTGTATTTAACTGTATCTTTGGTTGAAATATATACACTACTGTTCAAAGGTTTGTGGTTTGTATGATTTTTCTCTCTATTAAAAAATAAAACAATTTTTTTTTAAAGCAAAGAGTCACAGTAAGTATATTTGTAATTTTCTAAAAGATTTCTATTTCAAATGACTACTGTTGTTTTGACCTTTCTATTCATCTGAAGCCCCTTTCACACAGAGCGTTGATCCCAGAAAATTGCTGTAGAATTGCTATAGCGCCGTCTATGTGAATGCAAACACGTTCCAGGATTGATCCCGGGATGGGGACCTAATAACACTGGCGGGATCAGTCCCAGAACGTGCCCTGTGTGAACAAAAGGCAGGACCAATGCCATAAAGGATGTGTCGTAGTGATGACGCTCGTTCTCTGGCTTAGTGGAACAGTACTAGTTTTGAGCTAGTTTATGATCGAATCGGGAAAAAAAATGCACAAGGCTGGAAAATCTCAGATCATAAGCAATCTTAAGATCTTTTACAGGATGTGTATGTGAACACACGCACAGTTTCCAGAAAACTGGCACTGTGAATAAATCAAAATCAAACGATACTGGCACAAATCCCATGACACATTATGAGTGTATTTTCCAGAATCTCTGTGTGAAAGGGGCTTAAGAATCCCGGGAGAGAGAAAAAACTAGCAGCAATTTTCAGGGTTCAAGCAGTTTCAGACCTTTAAGCACATGCTTAAAAAATATCATGTTTTATTTAGCAAGCATGTAGCCACTTAGATCATAGATGGAAAAGACCATTTATAGCCAATGCAGGCAATTTACTATAGGAGATGTGTGGCCATTCAAGCTTTTTAACAGTTAGAGCATCACCTATAGTCCAATCTCTATAAAAGTTTGCATGCTTCTTGAGAATCATGTGCTGCAAGTGTTCACCTAATTTTTTATTTTTCACCTAATTTTGCCGCAGTGGTTTTATTGAGGTTGAGGCCTAAACTAGTTTGCAAAAGTTGTTTTTTGAAATAATCCCCAATAGTTAAACGATTTTACCATGTGGTATGAAAGTACTGGGTGTGTGTGAGAAATCACATGGTTTCACAGTCCTTTATGTGCGTGAAAAACTTGATCGGCCTCAAAGTTTATCGGCCGCCATCAGCCACATTTTCCGAGATATGCGAACGTCCTCAAAGGCAGCCTTCGACAAAGACACCGCATGGAATTTTCAGTCAGATTTAGGGCTGTGTAGATATAGCTAGATATATTGTAGATGTAGATATATTTTTACATCACCACCAAGTAGCCAGTCGCTTTGCGCTTTTTCATACAACCACAGAAGGAGCTCTAACAAATGAGTGCCAAATTTGGGGAAAATATCTCATTCCATTCACGATCATAACCATTATAGTAACACTTAGAGACCATGAATTAACATTACAACTTTTTTTGATAATTAATGACAATGAGACTCCAGTTTGGTTCCGATTGGGCGGAAAAAAAAGAACGATATATTTCCCAAAATATTTTTTCTAAAGATGCAAAAATGCCCACAATTCGTCCATGTTGAACCAAGGAGTTATGCGTGATTCCTGTAGCGCCCCCATCAGGCCGATCGAGAAAAGTCTTGGTGATGTAGATGATGCGAGTACAACCAGCCCTCAAAGCTTCAAGTCTCCACGACTTACAGTGTGGGAACATTCACTTTTAGAGGAGAACACTGATCATTGGAAATGCAAAAAATTACAAAAGGGTTTCAGGGCTATGCTACGCTATGCTTGAACCCCTAAAAAAATGGTTTTCAACACTGATAATAAAAATGTTTCTTAAGCAGCATCATATTAGAATGATTTGTGAAGGATCATGTACATTGACGACTGGAGTAATGATGCTGAAAATACAGCTTTGCCATCACAATATTAATATACATGAAGCATCATAATATTACACTGTTTTACTGTATTTAATAAAATTCAGCTAAAATCTAATAAATTCAGCTTTAATCACAGGAATAAATGACACTTTACTATATATTCACATAGAAAACAGCTGTTTTACACTGATATAATATTACATTGTTTTACTGCATTTATCATCTAATAAATTCAGCTGTAATCATAGGAATAAATTACATTTTACTATATATTCACATAGAAAACAGCTGTTTTACATTGATATAATATTACACTGATTTACTGTATTTATCATCTAATAAATACAGCTTGAATCACAGGAAAAAATTACACTTTACTATATATTTACATAGAAAAATTATCGTTTTATTGTATTTTGTATTTTTAAAGGCCTTTTTGAGTGTAAGAGACTTGTTTCAAAGTCATAAAAAAAATCTTACCAACCCTAAACATTTGAATTGTAGTGTAGTAGATATATGACCTATTACAAGCTGAAAAATCCTGTTTTGATAGTGCTGTAAACTTGTTGCTCAAAACTCTCATCAAGAGACTACATGGGGTTTTCTTAGCAGAAATAAACTGAGGCATCTGGTGACTGACGTTCTATACAGAATTAGAAATATCTTGTCAAAGGTTACAGTAGCAACACAACATACAATAGCTTTGAGCTTCAGACCTGCTCAGGTAAAATCATCTTTTTACACTAAGGCCCTTGTGCATCATGCAAGCGTACAGTAATGACAAGTTGGCTTTGTTGGTTCTTACCTTAAAAATTAAATCCTTTTTGCCATACCTCAGCTCTTTCAGTTGGGCTTGGATTTTTTTGGACTGCAAAAAGAAGATAAGAGAGAATGTGCGTTAGCTTATTCAAATAGTAAAATTGGTTTTAGATTGTGTAGCGGGCTTTTTGTGGCCGTGCCGAAGTGTTCCTTTGTGAACACTTGCTGGGCAAAGCTCCAATTCAAAGGAGAGACCGTCACCGAGCAAGAAAATATAAAACTCTTCCCTTCAGTGGACTGCAGGGACCACTCGATGACGCGAAAACATTAACACATCAACACTCGAGCATACACACTCACACAATAACACTCACTCCATGCTATGGCATTGTCTTGGCCTGCTGCCTGTGGAATGCTGCCACAGTTGTAAACACTCACACACACGCATACACTTCTCGTTCTCTATTGCCTCAGTGTCTTCATCTCTTAGTAACTGAAGTGTACAAAACCTCAACAAAACTAATGACATTTCATTACTTGCTTCCCCTTAGAGAAGCAAAATAACACTTGATAACACTTGCGTTTAGTTTTCTACCTTGCCAATTTCCTTAACTTGAAATGACTAGAAGTTTGAGTTCTTGTGAATATCAAGTTGGTTGCACTTGACTCTGGCACCAACCTAGATAATGTGTGTGTACTGGAATGTTTTACCAACTAGAGGTCCCTTACAAGGGAAAACACACTAAATTATGTTTTTGTAAAATGTAAAAATGCACTTTGGTGTAAGGTTACATTCTGAATACACAGTTTGTACAGCATAAAAACATTACGCCTATGGAGAGTCATCACAAAGATAGCGATTCGTGCACGTGTGTGTGTGCACGTGCAGTGAGTAATTAAATAAAGAAATAAGATTAATACTTTTACTCTGCAAGGATGCAGTAAACTGTTCAAAAGTGACAATAAAGACATTTATAACGTTACACACTTTACAATAAGATTAACATTATTTAACTACATTAGTAGCTATCAAGCAATATTCAACCAAACTTAATCTTGGTTCAACATTTACCAATACATTTTTAAGATCTGTTAATATTCATGCCCGTGAACTAACATGATCATGAACATTTTTATAAACATTAACAAAGCTTAATAAATACTGTTGAATATATTGCTCATCGTTAGTTGATGCATAAACTAGTGTTAAAAAATGAGACATTAATGTAAAGCGTTACCAAGTTGACTATTTCTAATAAAATCTGTTCTATTCATCTTGAAATAAATGATAATATTTTTAAGACTGATAGTTAGTGTAAAGGGATACAATATAACGTTTGTACAGTATACAAATTATGTCTATATAAAACATGAAAACGTGTGTGTGTGTGAAACTTTTTGTTAGTAGTCATAATCATGAAACATAATTATATACTAAATATACATATTTATAGTACTAATATAGTAATATTAAGTACTAAAATACTTATAGTAATATTAAGTACTAAAATACAGTAATCCCTCGCCACTTCGCGGTTCAAGTTTCGTGGCCTTGATGTATCGCAGATTTTTCAAAAATATTAATCGAAAAATAAAAAAAAATAAAAAATACCGCCATATCGGCAGCCGTATTACGGAGAGCAGCGTTGCTTTATCGTGATGTGACAGAAACGGTTTCAGTGTTGCCAGATTGGACTGAAGATTTCCAGCCCAACTACAGCTTAAAACACTCCCATTTAAAAAAAAAAACAGCCCAAAGTGTGTACTGTTATAAATAATGTTATATTCACGATTGTTGACGGGGGGGGGGGGGGGGGGGGTGGGAGGTTCAAAATTTGTTTTAATGTAGAAATTTATAAGCATTTATATGACATTTGGGCGGGTTTTTATGCATCAAAAACAAGCCCAAAATTTATCAACCAGCCCAATGCATTTTTCCCCGTCGAACGTGACCAAAAAAATCCCAATCTGGCAACACTGAACGGTTTCCCAGGATGCCAGACAAAGAGAGGAACTCTCTCAGAGGCTTTGTACACGCCCACGGCACTCAGACAAGACACGTGATTGGTTCCCGGCGCGAGATCGACCAATGAGAGCACGAGTGGATGTATCCCGTGAGCTGATTGGCTGATCCTACTTCGCAGATTTTCACCTATCGCGGTCCAAATTAACCGCGATAAAAGAGGGATCACTGTAATATAATTACAGTATATATACTTATATTGAAAATCAAGATAAAAAGTCTTAGTGTGTAATGAGAGTAGGTGTAAACAGGCAAGACGCTTCTCGTACTAGGAGTAACATCACTTATTGTCCTGAAGCTTGATAAATAGTAAATGCAGCAGGATTTCCCTTTGTATCTGTGCGGCACAACATACCTCCTCTGCATGTATGTCACAGAGCTTGTTCCCGGACAGAAGTTTGTTCTTCAAGCTTTTATTCTGCAAGGCAGGAAAAGGCAATAAACAGAGATATACTGTACAGATGGCTTTGTAACATCAAGCATGAAACAAGCCCCGACGTCTTGTTTTATCTAGGTAAATACACTCAATTTAATGGTACCCCGTCCCTGCAGACAAAAGCAATGCTTCAACTGTTTCCATAGAGTTCATTTTGACAGTTCCCTCACAAGCTTATTGAAGCTCAAGGTGACCCAGGAGTATATGCCTCATTTCTGTAATAACCTGCAGTGGATGTCTTTATGGAAATAGATGATGGTAGATTAAGAATCAATACAGAGATGATGGTGGTGCTGAGTTTAATCTAGTGCTTTTCTCCACCTCCTCCTCGCTTTTTCTCTTTGTTCATGTCCTTTTGCTTTTATTTTCTCTCTCATTATCTCGCTCTCTGCCTCAATTTCTCACTTCCTTTGTTTCTGTGTTGCTCTCAGATGCAAATGTACAGGCTTTTACTGGCAATGTCACCCAGATTCAGACCTACCAGGATTTCACAGGACTGTTTTTCCTGATAATTGCATCCCGAAATGAAAAAAAAAAGTCTAGTTTCTGATGTTCTAGAGGCTTTTCTCCAAAAATTGTGGTGCTGATGTGGGATTTTTGGTGTTGTTTTGCATTGTAAACCCACCAGCAACCATGCAATTAGTGTTAGTGACAGTTGAAGTATAATTCCCTATAATTGTTTTAGTGCATAATAACAGTACACATGGAAATATTACAACAACAATGCAGTGGCCTTTATATTTGTACCTTCTGTATTTAGTGTAAACAGAGAAATCAAAACCTTTTCAGTCATTAACTCAAACTGACACAGTTCTGAAAATAATCTTCTTTAGACACATTTATAATTAATAGCAATTCACTATTCTCTTATCCATTACCTTTTCGTTAGGTTAATTAAAGTCCATGTGCAGTCAATGATTATATCCCTTAAAACTCATCTTTAATTATCAAAATGACAAAATTTCCTGAAAACAATTTGTTCATGCCTTAAAATAGCTTGAATGTAACTGTACACGCTTGCTTCATTTAATATACATGGGGGACATGAATATGTAAATTAGCCCCGCCTCCACTCAGTCTCATCAGCTCGGACTCCCTGATCCACTCGGTCAACTGCAGTAAACGATACACGATGGCCATATATGTTTAACACAGAAACAAGAAGAGGAAGAGTCTAAAATTCAATATATCAGAATGATAATGCGTTTTATGTATCGCTCTCTACCACATCAGACACATAATGGTAATTAATATGATTAGCCTTTAGCTTGACTACGTCATCAAACAGCTAATAATGTGCTTCTAATGTTACACAAACCAACGCATGTTAATGTTCCTCTTTGCCTTCTGAACATCAGCGTCCTTACAAACGCTTTGAACATCATAGAAAGTCAGTGGAGAAAAGCCCCGCCCACACGTTGATGGGATTGGTTAATGTTTGTGATGTGGGAAACAGGGGCGATTTTATCAAATCATTAATATAATCATTTCATAAACATATTGCATAGGTTTTAATTGTGCATCCTTTTGTTATTGTTTGCTTGTGTTAATTCCATCTGCATACATTTTGGCACAAGTGTGTATTTTTATGGAATTTTACTACTTTACCTCAATTTCCTTTCAGAAATCTATCTTACACCAAGCACACAAAACAGTCACGCACAGGACCTTCAGGACAAAAATATTGCAATTGAATACCATTAAAACTGGAATTTTTCATCCCAGGATCATTTAACTATAAAATTCTGCAGTCTCTGTTAATAGGCTTTCATTCTGTTTGCAAGGCTTAGAAATAAAAAATTACAATTTATTTTATTTTTTACCAGATAGTGTCATTTTCTCAGGTTCGGCCTATAAAGCAAATACTCGTTTTATTCCTCTTTTCTGCTTCTGCATATTATAGAACCAATTGGATAAATGATGCAGCTATTACTGTGTGTGTGTGTGTGTGTGTGTGTGTCAGCATGGATGTCAGAGTGTGGTTTGTATGTGTGATCCTAAACAAAACTAATTACGTACATCACACTGCTGGTTGAAGTCAAGGTGAAACACTGGAACTAAGTGAGACTTACATTTACATGTAGCAAGTTGAACAAACACAAGACTCGAGCGCTTCAAAACAAGGACAGAACAACCAGGGTATCGCACGACGACAACAGAGAGCTGAACAGACTAAACAGGGCTTAAACATACTGCAAACTCAGGGACTAACAAGACTAATTAACAAGACACACCTGAACAGAACAAACTTAATCAGTCACCATAGAGACAGAAGGGCAGAGGACGGGGGAAACTCAACTGATAACAGAACACTAACAACACCAAGCTTAAGTGTGACAGTGTGTGCGTGTAATATCTGAGAAATAGATATCACAAGTACAACCGCCATGTATAAAATTTGGCACTGCACCCAAAAAAAAATCTTCCTGAAAGCTCATTTTTAAAGATATCAAATTTGGAGCATAACATGTTTAGATATATGACTTTGATTTTCTAGCAGTTTCAACATGTTTTATTAAATATATATTTTATATAAAACAATCTTCATAAATAATTTTCAACTTTTTTAGATCTGCCAAGGGTCTTCGTAAGTCTTTGCTCCTTTGCTTGACATGGCCATCTGAGACCTCGGTGTAACTTTTTTAAATTGACACACAAGTGTTAAAGAAGCTTAATATAAAGCGTGTTGAATTTGAATCATTTGAATGCATTTTTCATTGTATTGCATCAAATTGTGGAAATTAATGCTCATGGGGTGCAGAAATGGCCAGTGTTTCGCTCACTTCCACTAAGTGACTTTTGCCAGAAAATTTCAAAACAACTAAAAATGGCAGCGCCATTATCACAGCAGAAAACGTGCTCTTCAGACCATATGTCCGGTGCTTTTGTCGTTAAATTAACGCTGGAAGTTCAACAGGCTCTTTTCTACTTTTACTGTAATTACAACACCTGCTGTGTAACGAGTCACAGTGGCCCACACCAACAAATGGACTGGGGAATATATAATTGCTGCTGGGTCACAGAGGTGTTATATTAAAGTGACTGAGTGTGAAAGAGAAAGAATGAGAAAGGAGAAAGAAAAGACAGGAAGGGGCGTTCTGGGAGCAAGTGAAAGGGTGTTCGAGGTAATGAAGCAGAATAGCATTGCGATATGATTCAATGAGGTGGAATTAGCCGAGTATCAAATCCACACACTTGCATCTCTGAAGAAGAACGAGTGCCCAACACTGCTGGAGAAATGGCAGCTGTCATTAAAAGTGACATGAGGCTTCCCTGCTACCGACTGCAATAACACAGGGATCCAGCCAAGCAGAGAGGGCACAGCGCAGTCAAGTCACTTCAAACATCAACCGTGAAAATTTAGATTTGAAACCCTTAGCCTTAAAGGGACAGTTCAGCCAAAAATGAAAAAAAAAAGAGTTCTGTCAGACTTTATTCAGGCTCATAAAAGACAAGGAAGGTAAAGGAAGGTTCAGTGGAATCCGGTTATCTCAACGGCCTCGGGGGTTGCAAAAATGCGTCGAGATAACAGAGGATTGAGAAAACCAAAAGCTAATATTGCGATTTGTTTGATGAAGCGATCGGCATGCTATAAAAATGTTTGCTAACAACAAAAGGCATATGTGCAGCAACTAACAGCAGAGATTTACCAGTATACAATAAAAAACACCTTCCATTCTCCATACAAACCTTTAATTATATTCTCCAACATTGCAAACACAATTTCACTCACAGCGTAAACACAGTCACAACACACATAAACACATTCACTTATAACACAGTAATTTCGCTCTAATTTAGTTCTGAAAGTATTGCACACGCGGTTACTATGGTTTCTTTACAAAGTTTAAAATGCATTGTTGCTTTTTGCCTTTAACGGTCTGCTTGAAAACAAATGCTTCTATCAGTAACGGCGTCTTTGTCGATGTCAATGTAATCTGGGAATTCCTGGACAGTGAAGGCGAACTCATGTGCCTCCTCTTCCAAGATAGCGTATGTAAAGCTTAATTTTTGCGCGAGTTTTTCTGCAGCTGGACGGCACTGCGCCACAAGAGTGAGTGAAACGTCATTGGAGTGAGCGACTATATGGACTGATGCACGTGCAACGCAAACTCAGCGCACTGTGCAGTAAACTCTGTACTATAATGAGTCACGGGATCAAGATAACTGATGTTAAGTGGTGAATTTGTCCCTCTTTTGTGCTCGAGATATCAGGGTTCGGCGACATAAAATAATCAACATAACCGATAAGAAAATGCTTAGACAATGAGGGAGTTTGGTGGTTCCACTTCAATAACGACGACTTAATAGGGTTGGCGAGTTAACCGAGCTCGAGATAAGTGGGTTCCACTGTATTTGAAAAGGGTCTGTGTTTTTTTGTCCTTACAACGAAAGCAGTTATTGTCATTCAGGTTTAGATCTGCATGAAGGTGAGTAAATGATGACAGAATTTCCATGTTGGGTGAACTTTCCCTTAAATCTTTTTTTTTAATAATTATTATTATTAATTTGTAAAACTATAAAGGTAAATGGAGAGATAATCTTACCACCAGTAATTTACACACATTCCCTTGACTTCAGGTGAACAATTTTCAATTTTATGTTCAATAAAAGGCCTTCCACCGCAGACTTTAACACAGAATGTTGCAGAAATCATAGCAAAATTTCTCCATTCGTTTATGAGCAACCGGTGGCAACATTAATTCATTTCATTTAATCTCACATATCTTTTAAATGCTATGACCTTTTCTTTGATGCCCTGCATGTATTCAGAATTAATACATAAAAACTGTAAAGAAAAGAAATGTGGTGCTCCGTACCTCTTGCTGAAGGTCTTTGATGATTTTGGTCTTCTTTTCCATCTCCATCTTTAAAAACTTGATCTGCATCGAAGGGAAAAATCATGTTAAGGCAACAGCGGCATTTTATTCAGAAAAAAAAGCATAATTGTGCATGATATTTCATCTGTTTTAATAAAGTATGCATACTAGTACAGCATACTACCTTTCTAAAGTTTGTAGACAGAATGATTTTTTTAAATTTAAAATTATTGTTCACAGTCTGCATTTATTTATGTGTCAAAAGAAATTATTATAAAATTTTATCACAATATATAATTTTTATGACATTTTTCACTTATTTTAAAAATTATGATATATGTTAAAAGGTAATTTATTCCTGTGATGCAAAGCTGAATTTTCAGCATAATTTATCCATTCTTCAATCTCACATGATAGACATGATCTCAATAGATAACAGTTTTTTATTAAACTCACTTAAACCCTGCAATTACTTCACGAATACCAGACGTAATATAATAATTAATGCATTTCATGTTGATAGCAAAAAATTATATATTTAATTTAATATTATATATCTTTTTTTTGCTTGCATTAATTATACTGTATGTATATATATATATATATATATATATATACATATAATTTTTTTTTTTATCAATATGGTTCAAGATTATCTTATTCAAATCAATGTGATAAATGAGTTTGGTCAAATGTAATCTAAAAGTAATCAGAAAGTAGTCAGATTATATTACCTTTAATATTGTAAAGTTATGGATTATGCTACTATCTACAGTTTTTGTACTTGGAATCCGTAACCATTTGCAAACAATCTACCCAGCACTGATCTGAGCCATGTATATTTGTATTTATTTTATTCAGTATTTACTTAATTACTTCTGGGCTTGATTTGGGGTTTACAGATTAAAACAAAGTAAGAAGGAAATTGACTAACAAAGGTAGATCAGATCTCACTGTATATTGCCTGTAAAATCGCAATGTAAATTCATGAAAATCTCACATTTACCCCTCATGAACTCAAAAATATTTCAACACCTCTCTATATAGAATACCAATTTTGAAGTGAGAGTTCCCAAAACAATCCAGAGTGTGGTACAAACAGCCCAAAAAGACTCAGAAGTGTTTACAGCCCTGAGGGAGAACTGCAACACCAATCAAATAGAACGTTCCACTATTGCTCCTTATTCCTTATTCACCCAGCTCAGCGCTGAATGTCAAACTGCCTCTCTCTCCTGCCTCCAGCCATGGCACACACATCTAAATACTGAGGTCGAGCAGCTGTGTGCTTTTCCACACCATACGGCAGCATCATGGATGCAGGTGGATTCATTGCGATCGGCACTTTTAAATGACGTTCACGTATCGATATAATGCAGTGGGTTCTTCAACAGAATGCCATCTTGTTTCTCATTTCAGCTTTTTTGTGTTGTGAACTATATGCATCCTGAGTTTAAATGAAGGGTGTGTTTTCACTAAACATGTCTGAGTCACTGAATGCTTCAACAGTTTCATATCAGATTAATGTTCATGAATGATTTGTGAAAAAGAGTTTTGTTCTTAAAGAAATATTACAGTTCTTGAGCGTTCAATAAAACACCAGGTTTAGTGCAAAAATATGTCAGAATTTACATTTCTCATGTATTTCCTTCCTTCCTTCCTTCTGAACCTCTTTCCTTCCTTCCTTCCTTCTGAACCCCTTTCCTTCCTTCCTTCTGAACCCCTTTCCTTCCTTCCTTCCTTCTGAACCTCTTTCCTTCCTTCCTTCCTTCTGAACCTCTTTCCTTCCTTCCTTCCTTCCTTCCTTCCCCCCCCCCCCCCCCCCATAAATGTCATGAGTTGAATCACTCTGTAATATGTTTTGAATATTCTGTATTATTTGAAGCTGATATGGACCAAACACCAAACGTCTCTTACCAAAACGCTGGATTCTAACAGCTCAACATAATGGCCAGATAATATAACAGTTGTAATAAAATGACACTTACAGGCAAACAAAAGGTCACAACTCGTTGGGCCGTTTCAACAGCAGTGTAAAATGTTAACATTCCCCGAACTGAACGGGCATATTGTTGCAGCTAGTGAATATATCTGGGGTTGTGAATCGGCTTTGCTATCTGTAATTGGTGTCAATTGGTGGTGAACTGTTCACAGAATGGAAAGAATGGCCAGAGCTGGTGAAATGCAAATTCTCCGAGATTCATTCTCATTCCGAACACGAGCCCCCGTGCCTCTATCCCCCGCAGTACAGCGCGCGCCACACACAGAGATGAAACAAGAAAAGTTGCATGCAGATAATTGTGTATCTCTTCCAGAGTCAGCAAGGTGCATCCTACAGTTTTCCATAATTACTGTAACATAACTCTTCCAGACCTAAAGGTAAATGTCTAAAATAGAAGCAGCTCTCTCTGGCCCCTCCGTGCAATCTCCCTGACTTCAATGAGGTTTCTAGTGTTTTCCTGGTAATTAGTTTAGACGAGGCTAAGTAAAGAGGGTGCAGTGCTAACCAAACAGTCAAACTGGAGAGGTCATTATATTTACTCTGAACATGCTTCAATACAGCAACAACAAACCTATTTCTGTACTGATCTATGGGGATTCTTCAATTCGAGAGGTTTATTTGTACAGGAGTGTGATTTTAAAAAGTAAATTATTTTGTTCTAGGTTTTAAGGGTAAAAACTTGGAAATACTCTATTTTGATGGTCTACTTTTAGACATTTTACAAACTATAAGTATATTTACAACTACATATCAACTAACTCTCATTAGAGTATTAGTAGATTGTCGAGTTCATACCCGCTAACACTTTATTTTGATGCCACTGACAAATAGTAACTTTATAAGAACATGTCAACATATTCTAACCTGGACCTTAACAACCCTAACCCTAACATAACAGTGTACTAATACTCTAATGAGAGTTAGTTGGCATGCAGTTACTTGTAGTTAGTTGACAATTTACTTGTAGTTGGCTAAATATCTAAATTGGACCATCAAATTTAAATGTTACCTAAACTTTTTTGTTTCTCTTTCACATATATATATATACACACACATACATACATTCTATTTGTATTGCAAGTATCCAAATTTGTACCGTCTTCTTTATAACTTTATACTTGTACTTTTTCCAAAGAGCTTCTATATGTATATATATATTTGTTTTTTAAATTATAACTTTTATATACAATTTGTAATTTTGAATGGTGTCACAGTCTTGTTCCTTTATGTATCTTCCAGGTCCTGCACGCTCCTGTCTGTGTCTAATCACTGCCCAAGTCCCGTCAGCTGTTCCCAATCCCGTGTTTGTCATTCAATCCCTTCCTGTGTTCCTTGTCTTTCTCAGTTGTTAACTTTATGTGTCGTAGTGTGTGGATGCCACGTCTCTGTGTTCTCCTGGTTTTTGCACGACTGGTGCCATTTCTGTTTATATTTAAAGTGTTTTTGTTTACCGGGTTTGAATAAAGTGAGTTTCCGTTTGGAACCTGTTGCTCCTCGTTATTCTCCGCATCGCACACGTTCTTCCTTAAGTGTAACAAATGGCTATTCCTAATACTGTTGCCATTAGGTCTGCTATTATACATAGCATTTTGAAAAAAGTTTATGTTTGGTTATGATGACAGAGCGACGATTTGAAATGTCATTAAATCTGAAACTTTTCCATTATGACCTGAAAGCATGTTTGTATTTAAAAATATTAATTTATTAATTTAATTTATTGACTAGTATCCAACTTGTTGTGTCAGTTACTCCAAGGCTTTTTTCCACCCACACATTCTCTCATCACACATTATGGTACAATAGTTGAAAGTTAAACAAGGCCATGATCAGATCTATATTCCTGGATATGTGATGAATATTTAACACAGACTTGAGAAGCTTCCTTTTCAAAAGAAGTCAAAAATGCCCTTAACTCAAGAGTCAGCCATAGACTCATACAAGTAACGAGGGAGTAATGTCATGAGTAATCATGCAGGTGGAAAGCGCTACAGGACATCATCATTAGTATCTAGAGACACAGCCCCCCAAATGCCAATTTTATGTTTTTAGCACTTGAGCAAATTGTATTTATATAGCTTAACACATCAGTGTAAAAGGCCTTACGGTGGCCTGTTGTTTCTCTGCACGTTCAGCTGCATCATCCAGTTGTTTCTGCAGAGCTGCCTGGAGTGACTTCATCTCATCCCTGTGAATGAGAGAGATAGAGGCACAGAGAAAAAGCAAATGAAAAACAGTGAATAAGAGTGCACAGGGGAATAGTGAGCACAATGGCCACTCTAGGAGCATTTTTTATCTTTTTATGTGTGAATGCATGATCTAAAACGCACACATACGTACAGTACAGTCATGCCATTTCTTCACATGAAAACGAAAGGAAAGAAACCTTCACCAATATTTGACCAATATCTCTAAATAAAGGTGCATAACAAATATTAATCAATATGCCCTACCATATGATGCAGGGTTTGAAGACGAATGAAAAATAATGTGAATTTATATGCTACACTAGGCTTGATATTTACTAAACTAAGAAGACTAAAATATAATCAGTTGCACTGTGCAGTGCAAAACGAAAATCTGCTATGGATCAGTGTTGTATTTCATTAGATTTGTTGACGTTTTACTATAATCTGGGGCAAGTTGCTCACTAAATGCTCAGCAGGGAAAAGAAAAGAGCAAACATTTGATTTGGTCAGTCAAAGAGCAATGGAGATAAATAAGCAGGGGGGCGAGGGGGGGGGGGGGGCAAGATTGAACTTTTTTCCCTGTGGTTAAAACTCACCAAACTTTGCATGCATGCGAGGTCTGTGGCTAATTGCATTCTCTGTAATTTTATGATGGATGGGATGTATGGTTGCCTAGCAACTAGTGGATAAATTTGCAATATTCATAACATCAGCCCCACTACACTGTTTGAGCTCAAGACTTAATATTTCACATGAGAGTCACTCTCAAATTTGCCTCAAGGATCACCATTAAGATGTTTTTCAGTATTTGACATTTCAGGCACAGCCAATGGCCAAAGACTTGAAAGGGTAACACTTTCTTTTGATGGTCCACTTTAGATATTGTGTAGGACTGTCATCCTCAGCAAAGGGCGTTGAGGGAACTCCCTGTGACTGTGTTGTGTTGTCTAGACGTAGGCATGTAAAGGTCACAAGACCGTAAGTGTGCACTTTCTCTTTCATCTACGTTATGATGCTGACGTTAATGAGCGTCAATTTAGAACTGTGAGGTGGCTTTATGTGTGCGCACTTTGGGTGCAAGTACAAAATCTGCAGGAATGATTGCAATTATGAGCAATACGTGCAATCTCATACCGAGATTCAAACCCAGTAACAGCAACAATATTCATCCAGAGC